>VDFB02363097.1:0-30300 GCA_007258455.2 Sequoia sempervirens | reverse complement strand
TAATGGATCCTCTAGAATGGATCACACCAACTTTGTCATCACCAAATCTCACAACACCACCATCATACTTTTCCAAACTCACAAATTTACTTTTATCACCTATCATATGATGCAAGCAACCACTATAAATCACCCATTCATCCTTTTCTTCAATTTTAGTATCAGGATCTTTCTCCACTTTCACACAACTAGTAGATTTAGTAGGAAACAAATCCTTTTCTTGGATAGGAATAAGTACCCACTCATCTTCACTTGTATTCCCTTTATTAGATTCATCATCAGTTACACCTTCATGAGCAGCATAACAACAATTTTTTTGGAATCTAGGCTTGTTATGTCTTGGCTTAAGAACTCTTTCAGGACACCTTGAGGAAAATTTACCTATCTTATTTCATGAAAAAAATTTAAGAGGAAAATTTCCTTTGTACTTACATTAACCTATAGGTAATCTCTTGACAAGAAGTGCTTCAAGCTCATCTAGATTTATCTCTTCTTCTTCAATCTCTCTCATTTTCTGCTCATACTTGGACAAGTTTCTAGAAGAACTTTCTCCCAGATCATATCTCTATTTATCCTTTCTAGAGGTGGTAGATTTGAATGCTGATTCTATCCTAGGAAGAGCATCGCCAAATTCACTTAATTAAAAAGTAGTAAGCTTACCAATCAACATGTCTCTTTTTACATTCATCACAATCTAGATCTCCTCAATAGCAATAACTTTGTGATTGTATGTAGTAGGCAAGGATTTGAGAGTTTAGCAACAATATTTGATTCATCTAATGTTCCACCAACACATCTGGTGTTACACACAATTTCATTCAATCTCTGTATAAAGGTAGTAATGTTCTCATCTTCACCAATCTTCAAGTTTTCATATTTCCCTTTCAGACATTGTAACTTAACAATCTTCACCTACGCATCTCCTTCATACAAAGTTTACAAATTTTCCTATATCTCATAAGAAGTCATTAAATCCATTACATTTTTCATCTCATAATCAATTAAAGCACTAGAAAATGCTTCCTTAGCCCTAATATTATACTCAACATATTTGATTTCACTTGCAGAAGAAGTACCATTTTGAGGGATGATATATATTTGTTCTTCGTAGTGTTCCAGAAGGGTTCACCTATACATCTTAGATGACAATCCATTCGAGTCTTCCACAATGAATAATTTGTCCAATTAAATCTTTGACTATCCTTCTTGTATGTCGCCATCCTGGATCACCTCAAGCTATTAAACTTCTTCCAAGGAACTTACATTGATATCAATTATTGGAAACACAAGGGTAGATAATTAAGAGGGGTGGTGAATGAGTTGTCACATGAATTAAAAAAATTATCATTTAACTTATTAACCTTATTCTCGTATCTGATAAATAACCATCAAAGCATAAATCATGACCACATCAAAAACATACCTAACACCAATATTTTTACATGGAAACCATGTTGGGGGAAAAACCATGGTGGATATCAGTCCACAGGATTATACCTTGTTAAAAGTATAAGAAAGATAAATGAGGAATGCACATGAATTCAAGCACACTGCCTAGAGGTCACTACTCAATTACAACAAGGCTTACTACCCAAGGAAGATACACTCTTATAGAAATATTCATATTAGATATGTAAGATTGAATTGATAAAATAACATATTCTTATTCCTTATTACAATTTTGGTTAAGCACAAAAAATCTCTTCACAATTCACACTACACTTTTGCCTTTGAATGATTAGAACTTTATTCACACATATGACTCAGACACTCTGCTCTCTAACACTTTAAAATGATAAAAAAAATTCTCTTATATATCTACAACAAGAAATAACATCCTCTTGATGTTGGCTCCAAATAAGATATAAAAATGAATACAAACTGTTGGCCGATATCAAAAAACAATTTACAATACAAATCAACCAAAGTTGGCCACAACATAGTGATGACCTAAAACAAATTCTTTTAATTTGAAACAACTTCAATAATTATTCCTTGATGATCCACAGCATGCTACAATCACTAAGTCAACCAAGAATAAGAAAAAAATGAACACATAAGAGAAAATATCCAATTGTGAGCACACCAACCAATGCAAACATACAACAAAGATAAAGTACAATCCATAAACATCTATAAGCATTGTTAAAATGCTCTGAAGGATCTATAATAAATCAGATTACTAGAATCACATAATCTTCATTTAGGAACACTAACTAAAGCAATGAAAAATTCCAAAATCCAAAACTCATAACTTTCGATCAAATCTTCATGTGAACCTCTAAAATTCACCATGGATAAATAGATATAGTCAACAAGAAACCCTTTAATCCGTAACATTTGATCATTAACATGTCGCTATCAATAGAATGAGCTTGGCTTAGCCACTAACAACGCAACTCTCTTTAGTATAATTTCTTCAATATCTTCAACATATACAACTCCTAATGCTAATAGTGTTGACATTAATGACTTAACCATATCGGCAACATCAAAAACTCTTGAAATATTTGAAGTGTGAAACTTTGAATTTTCTTTAAAATTTCAAAGGTCAAAGTCTTTTCTTCCTCCATTCCACTTATGTACCTTTGATTTGAGGTGTAAGCACACTTACTGATCCGTGATGCAAAAATCCATTCTTTGTAAGCATCGATAAATTTAACCATTTTTGGAATTGGATTTTAGACTTTCCTTTTACCATGTATTTGTCAAACTGATTAAGGAAAAATCCTTAAGACCAAATCCATGGAAACTAAAACCATTTCGAGTGTTAGGGTTTAGTGTTTCACCTTACCTCTTTCTTTTCTTTGTGTTAATATGTAAGCCTTAAAATTGAAGCCTCATTCTTGATGTTATCAAACATAAACATTTTTCTCTCCTTTGGGTTGAGGCATTTGGTATGAGGCATTATCAATTTCCAAAGTCTAAAATTATTAGAATTTAAATTTTCTATCATCTCCTTTTGATTAAGGAATTTTAACAAAGGGTATTGTTGAATCCTGATGTCTGATATTATTGGACTTAACCATTTTATTCTTCTTCCTTTTCTTAAGAGAATTTAGTAAAAGTGTGTGAAATCGGAAGTTCAATGTTTTGGACTTGGGTATGTGTAGGATATGATGGGCCAAAAAGTGGCAATATGATGGGTATGTAAGATGGGAAATTTTTTTTACTAGAAATTGATGGAAACAAAAGAGGGTTTTAAAAAGAGGAGATTCTGGTTTTCCACCAATACTATAAATTATTCTTTACTTTGGATTTAATAAGTAATTATATTAATTTCTATTTGAATTACGACTAAAGTCCTAATTGATAGGTTGATTGGGAAACATCTATAGCATTCAAATGGTATCACATTTTTTAAATCTAAAACATCCATCAGATTCTATGCTTTGCATACTATAGGATTAAAAAAAGAAAAATTGAATTTCATGAAGTTTTGACTACGTTAAAGTGGTTAGACATATGATTTTTTATATTTTTTTTTAGAAGTTGTAATAAAAATTCATAATTAATTATTTACTTGGAAAAATAACAAAATGCCATGCATCGGGACATGGAGTCCTCTGCTTATATCTAAAATTTTATAAAAAATATTATTATTTTATTGTGGTTAGGGTGGTTAAACAAACACCTACTGCTTATTTTTTTTTCTCTAAGATTTAAGTACTGTGCATTAAAAATTTCAATTTTTTCACCAAGTTTTTTAAACAAACCTAGTAGTTTAGAAACTACATTCAATTTTAGAAGATTTTACTCTTACATATTTTTGAAATAATATAGATAAATTATTCAAATTTTTACGTCAAGTTTCCTAACTCTGAGTTTTTTAAATTTTTTGCCACTTAAGGGCCTATTTTTTCCATTATGATCCTCCACATACCCACTTAACCTTTTTGATCTCGTTCTTTAAGTTGGGAATTTGGTATGAGATATTACTAAAGCCTAAAGTTTGATGCTATCAAACTTAACCATTTTTTTCTTCTTCCTTTTGTTAAGGGCATTCAGTAAAGGGTATTGTTGAAACCAAAAGTCTAACATTTTTTATTATCTTCTTTTGGTTAGGAACTTTCTATGAGATATTATTGAAGTCCCAAGTCCAACATTATTGGACTTATGCAATTTTTTCTTCTTCCTTTCATTAAGGGAATTCAACAAAGGGTATTGTTGAAGCTTGAAGTCTAAAGTTTTCAAACCTAATCTTTTTTATCTTCTTTTGATTAGGCATTCAGTATGAGGTATTACCAAAGCCTAAAGTCCAACATTATCAAACTTAACATTTTTTTCTTCTTCCTTTCATTTTAGCATTATGTATAAGTTATTATTGATGCATAATGTTTAATTTCCAATTAAGACCACTCTTTCAACCTTATTTCCTTTAAACATAGCATGCACCTAGAAAATCATGCCCTATTAACCCATAATTGAAAACCAATCAAAGAAATCTCACATTAGTCATACTGCTTGATTCTCCTTT
This sequence comes from Sequoia sempervirens, assembly GCA_007258455.2. Lineage (NCBI taxonomy): Eukaryota > Viridiplantae > Streptophyta > Pinopsida > Cupressales > Cupressaceae > Sequoia > Sequoia sempervirens. The sequence continues at coordinate 25,823 of VDFB02363097.1, read as the reverse complement.
GAAAAAATCCAAAATTTGGGTATGTATTTAAGTCCTTGGTCTTTTTGTTAGTTATAAAAACTTGGTCGGTCATCAGCTAGGTTTCCATAACCTTTCCTTTTTTTGATGCATTCCAAAAATTTGGATATCTTGAAGTCATCAGTATTTTTTTTAGTTATCAAAACCTTTTTGGTAATCACCTAGGTTTTTAGAACCTTTCCTAATCTTGATGTATCATGCAAGGTTCATCTTTGTGAAATTTAAAAGTGTTTCAATGCCTATATATGTTATCCTAACTTGCATAAGCCTTGTCTAAGTATATTTTGGTCATTTTAGATTTCTTCATAAGTTAGGAAACTTGTGTTGGTCTCTAAAATTTTGTTTCTAAAAATTCTATTTCTCTAACCAATAATGATAAAAGTGATAAAGATACAATTCGTCAATGTTCCATATTGGTTTCAAAACCCATTTTGGCCATCAAAAAGGACCTTATTAAAAAAATTATTTTGTTCATGTTTGATGCCTAATCAAACTTTAAATTTTGAATATTCTTTTCCTTAAGGAACTCAACATAAGGTATGATCAAAACCTGAACTACTACAACCCTTCTAGGCTCACACTAATCTTGAAATAAATCAAACTACCATTCCCCAATGAGAAAAATGTTAATAATATTGCTAATACATAGATGTTTAATACTTGAGAGCTAGAATTTTTTACCTTTTTAAAAAAAAATTGTTAGTTATGTTTTTTCCCTTAGGGAAGAAATTGGGGCATGCCATTTGGTATCAAAGCCTAGGTTCCAACAATGAGAACTTTGGGAATATCTATTCACCATTACTAATAATTATCTTTGGTGTTATCATGGATGATGGCACCAAAGTTGCAAATTAATTGATGGTGTGGTTGTAGACATGGTCAAGGACGTAGGGAAAAGTTGGACTAGTCAGAGGCACCACTAACACCCCAACATGTGTTTGATTCATAATAGCGTGATCCACAATATAAATTCAATTTATAGATCCTCCATGCATTAGAATATTTAATTGCGATTATTCATGGTCAATTACCTATGGCGAAGGAGGGCCCTAGACTAGTGAAAACTTATCACTCGATCGAGCCACAAAAGTTAGAGCATACAAAGAATAGTAGGACTCCTCATCAAATTCATGAGGAGTATGATTAGGAGGGAGAGATGGGATCAATCCACTTGGAACCTCCACCATAGGTACCCCATCCTAAGGTAGCAATCAAGCATATAGCATACCACGATCATGTTTGGTAGCTACTATGATTTAAACCACCTAATTTTGAGGGATCCATGGATGGAGTGGGGGCTGAGTCATGGCGTATCAATCATCATAGGTACATTGGATTGTGTGCATATGAAAGAAATGTAAAAAAACATTGTGTGATATTTTTCCTAAGTAATACAACCTCTACTTAGTGACACCAAGAGGAGCACAAGCACCAATTATCTATTGAAACTCACTCATGGGAGAGATTATGAAAAAGGGATCACTCTCAACTATGATACCACTGATAAAAGGTCCTCCCCTTATAGACAAAAAATCACAAAACCAACATAGAAAATAACACCACCAATGCAAGTAGGAAACCATGGTTTCCATTATTACTAGAAGAAAGTGAAATTACAACATTACAATCATATTACATGGGTTATCTCATTACATCATTTACAAATATGACCATAGATTTTACTCCAAGCTTTGAGGTCTTGTATCTAGATTGTTACAGTTGAATCTCTCTAGTCTAACCTCTCTCACTTAATTTTTAGCTCTCCCCTCACCAACCTCCTTCTCTCCTTCTTCCTGATGGATTTATATCCTCCCTGTGTCTTTAGCAACAAGAAATATATTTACCTTTGCTATAACCATGTCATCCATCTAGGGTTTTTGTAATCTAATCTCCATTTAATTCTTTTACTAACCTTGCCTTAGTACCAAATCCATTACCCAATCAACAATCAAGAACAATTTCCTCATTGTTTGCTATCATACAAAATTTGTGCCGGGAAATTATATTTGAAATTGTTTGGACAATGATCACATTGAGTTACAACAATGACGTGCAATCAAAAAATTAGATTGTGCCACATGTCGTCACCTTACTCATCCATTTATTGCCATTTCTCTACTCATGTTATAACTTAACCACCTTCTTTACCACAATATTTCCAACACCAAATTGAATAGTTGTGGTTTTTTTCTTGGCATGCATCACCTTTTTGTTACTGCCATACAGCATGATAACACTCCACCATGATCCATCCAAATATTCATTGCAATTTCTATGAGTTAACACTATACCACAACCACCTCATTGGACTATCACATAATTACGAGGTTTAAACTAACCTACAATACTATTGACTCCTTCATAGACTCTCATAGGATTATGGGTTACCCAAAATTTTACTATTCTTCCTTCATCATTTGGGGTCAGCTTTTTCCCCTCCCCCATACTACCTACAATCTTCCAAGTAAAGCATAAGCTCTACCTCTAACTTAGAAAGACCGAAACTCATCCTTGCCAAATTTCACCATTTTCAATTTTCATAGTTTTTCCATGCCTGATATACCTTAACACTAAGTGCCAATACCACCCATTCATATCACAAAGTAAAACACCAACTTGGAGTCTGAAACCAAACTAGCCTACTCTAAAAATAACTAAATATTCCTCATTCCTTCCTCAGCATTCAATAAGTTGTAATCCTGCAGCTTGAAGCTCAAAATTTTGTACATCTTCAAGACATAACTTTGTTCTCCTGATAAACAACTCTATCCAACATAGACCTTATTCTGAAAGAATCACCACTACTATTTTTGGTTGATGCAATATTTCTCTCATATCCTAGATGCTCATGCATTAGACACTTGGGGTAGGAATAATTTTGTGAATGTAAATTCAAAAAATGGAGTTGAGTGGTACTACCACCCTTTCAAATGGAAAGCAATCCTCAACCAACCCTATTGCTGAAATTGGTACCTAAAATTTCTTCTTCTTTCTCCTCTTCCAACACTTAGCTAGAACAATCAATATCCTCATCTTAATACTCTACTCTTTACTTTGCTTCCCTGATGTGGAATCAACTCCACCATAACCCAACCACCTCCTCCAAATGTATCTCTCATTCACCTCTAATATATGTGGGATTCAATGCAACATAGTCAATCCAAACAAAACCTAGTTTCATCTTCATCACAAAATTGAAAAAATTATGCATTACCTCATTCTCTCATAACACTACTTCCACTTGTATATCAGGATGGCATGTCACTGTTTGTATGCCATTAGAAGGACATATTTTCATTACAAAATTTCCCTCTTATTCCTTAATCTTAGCACCCTCAAGTTCATCTATTGGTGCAATGACTTTACCCATTGCTACATTATGATCCTCACTAGAACATACACCAAAATATAGGTGAACCTCATTACCTTTTGTTGCAACTTTCACTACTACATTCCTTCCTTCATTATCACTCTTTTCTTCAACTACTACCACTTGGATTTCCTCTTCTTCAAGGTCCTACATTGCCTCTATATTTTTGTGGTTTCCACCACCTTTTGATATTTATCCTTCATGTCTTCTAATAGACATCCTTCAACTTCAGGCTTAGGTTCCTCAGTCTCTTTGTACTCACCCTCTTCCTCGATTTCACATACATGACACTCTCCTACATCCTCTTTCTTTCCTATAGTCAAAAACTCCCTAGAAGGATTAAAAAAATTACCTTCATCCCTTTTCTTCTCTTTTTCCTCCTTTCTCACTTTTATTTGGAGGTTTCAATACTATGGTTGACCTTCATGTGACACCATTAGGCCCCTATGATGTGTTTTTGGGTATGGATTGGCTTGATGCACATCAAGTTAAAGTAGAATATCATTGAAATGTGGTTGAGTGGGAGAATGATTATGGAACAATAGTGATAATTACAGGGGTACAAATACTCGTTTCCTTTCATGTGATATCCACTATGTAATTGAGATGGTGTCTCTAAAAGAGATGTTAATTGGTTTCTACCACCCTTAGGGATATGGATAAGGATATGAATGAGATATCTTTAGGTAACCACCCCATTTTAAGGATTTTTTTTATGTCTTTCCTTCTTACTTATCAAGTATTCCACCTCGTTGAGAGATTGAATTTTGTATATTCTTGGTGTTAGGTTCTAATTTAATATGGCAAAAAAACTTATAGGATGACTAAGCATGATCTTAGTGAGCTCAAGTTGTAGCTAGAGGAGTTTTTGGAGAAGGGCCACATCCATCTGAGTGTCTCACCTTGGGTCACTCCCGTCATCTTCATTAAGAAGTGTGCCATAGAAAAAAGGCCCCTTGTTATTTTCATGGCCTTTTAGGTCTTGTTTCATGGTATTTGATATATTTTTCTTTCATTTTATGATGTAACATGGCTTGAATGTGCATATTTAGATACTAAAATTCAAATGATGACATCTTGTGAAGGTATTATGTAGTGTTGTCAAAAATTTCTCCAGTCTTCTCGACTCTATTCATTACATCTCACCTAAAAATCACCTTTTTACACATCATCATGTGCTATTTTGATGTGTTGTAAAGTCTTGTAACAAGATTTCACACTTTCCCAGAAAAAACTTCACTATTTATCCCTTTCTTATGCCTTATTTGACCTCGTTATGCCCTCCTATGCTTTAATTAAGTGTATTTTGAATGTAAACCCGACAATAAACATTAAATATGTAAATTAAATCCTAAACCCCCTTTTGAACCTATGGACGGACCCATTCACCATGGGTGGTGAATGGGTCGCCTTTGGCTCAGAATTCAAAATATTTTAAATTTCCTTTTGTGTTTTTATTCAAAAATACTTGATGTCATCCTGTGATGAGTTATGAATGAGTTACTATGACACAAGATTGTATAAATATTTAATTTTCACCTCATTTTACATCTCCTACATCTCTCCTCATTCATTCAAGAAATCTCATACATGCATCTAAGTGTTCAAGAATCTTACATCTTATCAAGCATTATTCAAGCATTTTGAAGCAACCATTGAGATTACTTTATATTTGCATTATCAAGGTTATGGTAAGTTGATAGCATTTGCATGTTATTATTTTTTCATTCTCTTTCATTTCATCATTTTGTTAAGGGTTTTATTATAAAATTGGGGTTTGACCAAGGCAAACCCCTATTTGTTGACCCTCAACCATTTTCCCCCTATTTCATGTGTGTTTGTAGACTTAGGTATGTAGAATTAAAAAGTATTTTGGTGTTGAAAAGTGGAGAATGAGTAAACTAGATGCTTGAAGTCAACTCATTCCTATTTCAAGCTTAGAGATTGTTTTATGTCTGTTTCTCGAATAATTGACTTTGAGAACTTGACAATCAGAGATTTCTGAACCTGGTGTTGCATATTTTTCTCTTGATTTTCTAAATTTTTGGGAGAGGATTGATTTTCCACTAATGGTGAATGAGTCCTACGTTAGGATTGAAAATTTTAGTTTCATTAGATTCTAAATCTCAACTGTTAGAAACAAATTTCTGACACTTTTTCACCAAGATGAGGACTAATTACCCATCCTGGGTGAATGAATGCCATTGTGAAATTTTTGTAATTCTAGTCATCATTCACAACATTCCAAAATAATAAAATCTTTCCCAAGTTCACTCTGTTTCATCGTGTTTATTTCTATTTTGCATAATTTCTTCATTTAATTCATTGTTTGCATATCATAGTGTGTTGTCAAACATAGTTTAAATGTTAGTTTTTCATTCATATTCATTCATTTAGATCACTAAATTGCACTTAGATTACTTCATTTAGTTTAGAAAACATCACACATAACATTATTTGAATGAACCCTTAGCATTTTTGGTTCCTACCTCTCTCCTTTTATGTGAAAAACCCTAAAAGAGCTAGAGAATTCCAAATGAGCCAAAAATCAATTGTTCAAGAAGGACATATCCCTTCATCTTTGTATAGACTATAAAAAAATAAACAAAGTGATGATCAAGAATCATTCCCACTCCCAAGGAATGATGATTTGTTTGATTAGATGTAGGGAGCCAAAATTTTCTCTAAGTTTCACCTTAAGTATAGATACATTATTTATAGATTCCAGACATGGATATTCACAAGACCACTTTTAGGACTACGTATTACCACTATAATTTTTCTGTACTACCATTTGCATTGATGAATACTACTGCTATGTTCATGAGACTCATGAATATAGTGTTCTATACGTTTTTGGATTAGATTATTATTTGTTTCCTTGAGGACATCTTGTTCTATTCACCTACTAACGAGGTACATGAAGGTCACTTACGATAGGTGTTACAATTTTTTAGGGAGCATTAATTATATGATAGCTTGTCAAAGTGTGCCTTCTTCTATGTATATATCCATTATCTAGGTCATTTATATCACACAACGCCATCTCCATAGATCCATCAAAGATTACAACTATTATGGAGTGGTTATCACCTATTATAGAGATGAAGGTCAAGAGATTCAAAGGTTGGTAGGTTATTACCATTGTCTTGTATAGTTTTGAGAATAAATTTTGCACACATAATTAAATTTTAAATTTCAAATAGGCTTTGTAGAGCATGCAAAAGGTACTACATAGTGGACTAGTCATATTTTAGTTTTTGGTAAAGAGAATCATTTAAAACTTGTTTGATCACTTGTAGGTGCCTGAAATTTAGGAAGTGATTGCATGAGCATCTATATCAGTTAATAGGAAAATATTTATGGAGTACATCTTTATATATAATATTTATGATCGTAAAATTGTTTATTAGTTTGGTGATTCCTGGTATAGGTTTACAATTTTTTTTTAGAGTTGAACTTTGATGGTTATAGGTACAAAAAATGTCTTTAGTTTTTTTGTACATGGGTTGACATGAGTGGAGACTTAGAGTCTTGTGTCAGTGATAGTTGAGTGTATGTAAAATCTTGGATATGGGTATGGTATCATGGATATGTAGGTACATTTGAGAATTGGCACAATATTATCAAGTATGTGGTTATTTTATGGTGTTATGGTTTGATGTTTTTTTATGTTGTATCTTCTTGATTTGTATATATTGGTTGTACTTGGTATGAAAGGTATTTTAGTTATGTGTGTTGACTTGGATAATATTCATGGAAGAGATGGTTCTCACAATTAAATGTGTATCTTAGTATCATGGTTCAGTGGGAGTTGTTACAAATGACATGATTTATCATTTGTGATGGTTATCTTGATGTGACTGGTGATGTTGATTCTTGGTTTAGAGTGTGATTAGTACTGTTTCATGGTTTACTCTTGCCACCTATTTAGAGGTTTGACATGATACATGCTCTCTTGATACAAATATTTATGAATTATTACATGTGATCTCCTAGGAGGAGATTGTTAGACCATGGCATCATGTCAAATTCTTGATTATGCGGTTGGATCTTTGAAATTGATCTTGATGGTTCTCTTGGTATTTAGTATATTAGTCATTTGATTGGGAGCTTCATGATAGTGTAGTGTTGTATTTGGATCTTGGAATGGATTGATCAATTTTAGCTACTCATGGAAACTTGGAGACATGGCGGAGGCTAGAGTTCTCTTGTGATTAGATACATTTTCTTGAGATAGTTACTCTTGGGAGGTTTCAATAGAAAGATCAAGGAACCTTCACCTCGATGTGGAGGTGAGTTCATGATGGAACTATAGAGGAAATTATTCTTGGAGTGAGTCTTGATGACTTGGTTATCTTGGAGGAGCATTCTCATTCCTCACTCTTGGTCTACTCGGCGATTTATCATCTAATAGGGATTTCCCATCCTATTTTTGATGTGTTTATATTTCTTGTCTTGATTTCTCATGGGAATGAGTTGTAACATGGTGATTAATTTTGGGAGATTATTTCTAAGAGAATTGTTTAGAATAATTTTATTTTTCTTTAACTTTCATAGATATGGATCTTGATCTATAGATTATGAGTTCTAGTGGATTCATTTTGAGATATTTTTTGCATGATTATGTCCTTGTGTATTTGAGTTTATCCTATCATTCAGTAATGAGGATTTTTCATATATGGTTATTGGGCTTATATTTTTTGGGGCAACTAATATAGTAAGTTTGGTTTCCTTGGTTAGAGAATATTGCATCCATGTATGCATTATATATGATTTATATGCTTTGTTTGATCTAAGATATTAAATTTTTTATGGGTGTTGTTAATGATTTTCATTTGGGGTTGTAAGGAGATCATACTATACACAACATTGCACTTATGAGGTGTTGGTAGAAGGGCATATTATGGTTTATAGGTTTTCACTCTTCATTCTATGGTTTCTTCCTAGAGGCTCATGTTCTTATGACTTGGGAGGATTATTGTGACATTTTGTGAGATATTATGCAACTATTGGTGTTTCATCTATCAATCATTGTTATTTTTCCTAGTACTTCATGTTTTTATCATTTATCACACCTTGGTATAATTTTTATTAGTAGACTTGATACACTTTAACATTAATCATGCAGTGGGAGTTCCTAGATATGTATGTTGTTTATTTATATGTTTGATACATGGATGTTTATTATGGTTTATGGGTTCTATATGTTGTTCGCATGATTTTGTTGATTTTGTTGATACCTAGGAGGTATGTATGGTTGTATGTATTAGCATGTGTTGTCTATTTTATTTCTAGTCATGTGGGGTTTTCACCTTATGATAGTTTCAGCTTGTTTAAAGCCTTTGTTATCACTTTTATTTGATGCTTGTGTTCTTGGGTTGGTGAATCTTCATCTTTTTGTGTTCCTTTTATTCGATAGGTGGAATTTTGGAGGATGAGATGTGTTATTTCCTAAGATGGTAGTAAATTTAGTTTTATTGTAGGTATCTTGATGTAGCATGAGAGCATACTAGAGATTTATAAGGGATTTGTCAAGTAGGGTTTCTTCTAGAATAGAATTGAGATCTGTACTTGAAACTATTCCACTTTGGATCCTTAGTTTATTAGGAAATATACTTATAGGTTTAGGTAAATCTTAGAACTTGGGATAAGATTGGGGAATAAGTTTCTCAATTATTGGAAATCCTATATCAAACCTAGTATGATCTATATCCTGCTATAGTCAAGAACATTATAGGTACATTTTGGATAACTTTGATGCATGAGCACCCAATGGTGTGAGGGAAATCTTGCATCACCCAAAAAAAAATTTCCATTTAAGTTCCTTTTCTTTGCTTTTTGTATAAGTTTTCACATTTTTGGATACCCTTTTTGTTGAATATGAGTTCCCAACTTTCAAAACTACTTTTCTACTTTTTCTGCCCAACTGCTAATTTTATCTGGTGTAAATTTGAAGGCGTGGGAACACAAAAATTTATGGGAAGGTTTAAGATGGAAAAATAAGAACTTTGGTGAAAGAATCAGCCCAAGATCATTTGTCGTTTGAAAGTTATTCAAGTTTCAATTTCTACTTTTTGCCCTGAAAAACCTTATAAGCCCAGTTTGACACACTAAATGGTCTCGTATGGGTCTAGAAATCATTACAAACAATGATGTTGGTTCTTAGAATGTTATTCACTCCAAGACCTTTCTGGCAGTGCAAACAGTTTGAAAAATAGAGTCCCAGATCAAAAGTTATGGCTTTCGGAAGTTGGCCAATTTTTGGAAAATTGCCAATTTTTGAATTAGGGCTCAATTTTTGAATTTCAAATTCTAATTTTTTGTCCCAAACTACAAAAAATCTTATCTAAAATTTTATTTTTGGCTCCAAACTAGAAAGGGGCTATTTCTGGGCTAGTTTCTAATTTTTGGGTAACTTTTTGGGGAAAAGAGTTTGCATGCTCTGGAAGGGGAACCTGGGTAATTTTTTGTAAGTCTATAATTTGAATGTATCATAGATCTTGAGGATTTGAGATCCTCTACATGTAAGAGTTCCATATTTTTGAATAAAATATTATGCTCTATTTTGTGAGTGTTATTCTATGTTTCGGGTTTGCTCCCTCGTTAGGTGGTATTAGAGCAGATTTTCTTGAGTGTGTGGACAAATCACCAATCGTGAGACAAATCACACCAAGACCATGGTTATGGGTTTGATGTATTCAAGATGCCTCCAAGAGTGATGCTTGGTAGGCTTGGTGGTTCCAAACATGGAAAATGTTTTAGAAATGCTAGTGGAAGAGATCCATTTTGGTTGAGGGTTTCAGAGCCCTCTAGAGAGAATTGATGCATTGCAGGAACAAATGAGAAGAGGGTTAGACCCAACAAGGAGAGGAGAAAGTGAGGATGAAGAAAATTTGGAAGATATAGATGTAGAAGAGGAAGAAGAATAAATTGATCAAGATCAAATGTAGCTAATTAGTGCCATTTGGAATATTAGAAAAAGACCCAGAATAGAAGTCCCAGTTATTCTAGAAGTTTGAACCCAGAAGAGTTCATCGACTGGATCAATGAGCTAGAAGAATATATTGAGCATGAAGAAGTAGAGGACCAGATCAGGTTAAGTTTGTAAAAATGCACTTGAAGGTCCATGCTAATATCTAGTGGAAAGAGGTCCATTTGGAGAAAAATCAAAGAGGAAAATGAAAGATCAGCAGTTGGGATTACATGGTGGAGAAACTAAAGAAGCAATTCATACCAGTGGCCTACGAGTTAGATCTGCTAAAGAAATTGCAAGGGTTGAAGCAAGGAAGTAGGTCTGTGAAAGAATAAAAATAATATTTTCACAAGATGATCATCAAAATAGGCCATGTAGATGCCAATAAGGAGAAGGTAGCCCGTTATCTTAATGGGTTACAGCCGAGCATTCAAGGAGAGATAAGCCTGGTCAAAATGACCACAATTAAGGATGCGTACTATTTTTCTCTAAAAGTTGAGGATAAGTTGAACAAAAGATTTGATAGCAAGCAAAAAGGATGAGGAGGTCAAAGCAGAAGGGGTAGTGGAAGATCTTTTGGGAGCCAAAATGAGGATGAAAGAAAAAATGAAGATGTGGGTACCAATCAAAGCCAGAAGAATGATAACTTTTGCGTATGTGCAAGATCATGATGGGCCAAAAAGTGGCAATATTATAGGTATTTTTAGGTGTAAGATGGGGTTAGAAATCAAATAGCATAGACAAAGTGACAACCAACACTTCTAAGCTATAAAACCTCATCTAAAAAAGAGAATAAAATCATATGAAAGGAGCAAAATGGAAACAATGAAATAATTTTAACAATTAAAGAAGAATAAAAGGTCAAATAAAAAAATGATTTATTTAATTATCGAAGAAAGGGATATATTAGTGATGCAATTAAATAATTTTAATTGATCATGATAGAATAAAGATGAGAAGGTGAATTAATTAAATAATTAAAAATTATTTAATTAATAGAGGAATGTAGTCAAACCTAATTGAATAATTAAAGTTATTCAATTATCGAAGGACAACGACCAAGAAAAATGATGCTCGTGAACTTAGGACATCTTTTAGTGTCTACATTTTGCCCCTCTGAGACAATGCAACTTGTTGCATTGTTTGAAAGAAAAATATTGATCAACTGATACATGCCCCAAAGATATCTTGGTAAGGATTATGATAAGAATGATATTCCCCCTCGAGAGATTGATCGAACAGATTGTAAGAAGATTAATCTCTCAATAGATGTCTAGAAAGTGATTAGATACCTCATATTGCGTAAGTGATAAAGTGGTGATGTACATTTTTGATGAAAATGAAAATTTGATGGGCGTAACTGAAAAATTGATGGAAATGATCAGTATAGCCAGGTTGATTAGCTGATGAAGTTGATTGAGCTAATTAAGCTGATTGAGAATTATGCTTATGCAAGACAAGGTGCTACAATGATGGGTTGACAGATTGATTAAGGGGACATGAAATTTCAAGAAGTAGGTTGATTGATTTGAGATTTGATTCAAGAGTCATATATCAGTGAGTTAAGCAATTGATTGATTTCTCTGCGACAAGAAAGATGAAAAAAATGAAATGCAAGATGGAAGAGAATGAAGTTGATGAAGCCTCTTGTACCTTTTAAGTGCTTTCATCATCATCAGGCTTATTATGTCACAACTTAGTATAAGCATCTAGATAACATGAACATCTAGACAACCTAAATGTTGTTTGCATTTTATTTAGTAATGAAGTATAAGCACCTAGGTATAAGAATTTTAGACGACTTGAATAATTATTGCATGGAAGACACTATCAGACAAGGAATGCTCTCATCCACATTAGACTCATAGGTCCTCGATGGTTTTAGACAACCATGTCCTAAGATGAGTCATCCTGTGAATAAGAAACAATCCACAAACAACAAACCAAAAAGCATGCCCCATCCTTGCCTCTCTAGTCAAAGACATCCTAAAGAAGCTAAAAGATATGTCACCAAAAAATAAATCGTAAAATAAGCAAAGATCAACAAAAAAACAAGGGTTTTTCCTCGATGTAGAACTAATTCTTGTTATAGTTCATGCATTTGGTTGGATTTGTAAGATGGGTTGATATATATGTTATAATGTTTGCTTGATTGTCAACACTTGCATGTCTTGATTTTGTTGAAGTTCAAAGCTGTGTGGTGATCTGAAAGTGTCATCGTTTTTTGGAATTTTTTTTGTTTTTGGGATTTTTTGAATATTTGATTTTTTTTATTTCTTTAGGACATTTTATGATTTTTTTGGATTTTTTTAGGACATTTTATGATTTCTTCAGATTATTTCAAGACATTATATATATATATATATATATATATTGGATTATTTCAGGACATTTTATGATTTTTTTTTGGATTATTTCAAGACATTTCATGATTTTTTTAATTATTATTTCTGGACATTTTATGATTTTTTTGGATTATTTTTGGACATTTTTTTTATTTTTAGATTATTTCACATTTATGATTTTTTTGGATTATTTAAGGATTTTTATTATTATTTTTGGATTATTTCAGGACATTTAATGATTTTTTTTAATTTTATCAAGACATTTTATGATTTTTTTGGATTATTTCAGGACATTTTATGTTATTTTTTGGATTATTTCATGACATTTTATGATTTTTTTTGGAATATTTTAGGATATTTTATGATTTTTTAAAATTATTTTAGGACATTTTATGATTTTTTTGGATTATTTCAGGACATTTTATGATTTTTTGGATTATTTTAAGACATTTTATGATGGAAATAGAGGAGCAAATAGATAAAGAGGGTACTTTCTCTAACCACAAGATGCTTAGTATCTTAGCCCATATCTATGGTTAAAGAGATGCCCCAGTGAGGGATAGGACCAACCAAGTATGTGTGGCAAAGCAAGCAAGCAAGGGGAATGCCAAACAATTCATAAGCCATGGTGAGTGTGAAAAGGTCATTATGAAGTGAAGGATGAATGAAAAGGGAATGAGAAGATCAAGTAGAGATCCAAAGGAAAGAGGAGCAAAGCCTCTACTCATGGTGTCGATTTCTCGGTTTTGACCATGGTACTTGCTCAAGGTGCCAGTGAAGTGGTTTTCACCATTGAACAAATGGATTTCTCTTTCTTTTTCTTTTTCTTTTTTTTTTATAAATTTTTTCAAGACTTTTCCCTTTTTTTTGTATTTTTTCAAGACTTTTTTCCCTTTCTTTTTTGTATTTTTTTAGGACTTTGAAAAGATTGTACACTCTTAAGAATTCAGGTATAAAACCTGCAAATGTGCATATTGTTGATGGGATCACTAAACAATTCACCTTCCAGAGTAGATAACTGATATGCCCCAGATCCATACACAACAATGATAACATATGGACCCAATGAGTTAGGCTCAAATTTACCCTTATTTTCTCTATCTTGTTGAGTGTGAGGATTTTCATGAAGAAAAAGATCCCCAACCTCAAATGTACGTGGTTTCACTTTCTGATTATAACTTCGACACATTTGTTGCTGGTATGCTCTAAGATGATTGAAAGTAGTTTGTCTTCGTTCATCCAATAGTTCCAACTCCCGCCAACAGGAAACTCGGTATTCGTCATTACTAATTTGATTGTGCAAAGAGACATGCAAAGAGGAAAACTTGACCTCGATGGGAAAGATGGCTTCAGATCCATAGACAAGGGTATATGGGGTAGCACCTATGGGAATGTAGACACTCGTACGATAAGCCCACAATGCAGGATTCAATTGAATATGCTATTCTCGACCAGCTTCATTGATTGTCTTTTTAAGAATTTAGAGAATGGTTTTATTAGAAGCCTCAGCCTGGCCATTACCTTGAGGATAGTAAGGTGTGGAAAAGTGATGTTGTATATGGAATTTCACATAGATTTCATGGACATCCCAATTTTTGAATGGATAACCATTATCTATGATGATGGATAGAGGAATGCCATAATGATAGGTGATGTAGTTCAGTATGAAGGTGGATATTTGTTTTATAGTGATATGAGTGAGATGAACAACATCAATCCATTTCATGAAATATTCAATGGAAACGAGAATGAACTTATGACCATGGGATGAAGGTGGACGGATTTGGCCCACGAGATCAAGTCCCCGTTGATAAAAGAGACATGGTGTAGCAAGAGACTACAATTCTTGTGCGGGAGCATGTATCAAGTCTAGTCTACTTTTTTTAACACTTCTTGAAATTTTTAAACAAATTGATAGGCATCCTTTTCCATTGTAGGCCAATAATAACCCATACACAAGAGTTTCTTGGCTAAGGTAGGACTGCTAGAATGTGCCCCACATATACCTTCATGTACTTCTTGTAAATTAGTTTTGACCTCATCGTGCTCAAGACATCTAAGTAGAGTACTATTGAGACCTTGGTGGTAAAGGGTATCAACTAAGATCACATAGCGGGAAGCTTGACGGACAAAGGTTTTACAAGATTTAATGGATAGGTTTGATGGCAAGGTGTTATCTTGAAGATAGGTACAAATATCCCCATACCATTGGGAATTAGGACCAACTATGAGACAAATCATTTCAGATTGTGGTATATTGTAAGCAGGTTCCAGAAGAGGTTCTACTAGGAACTCATAGTAAGTGGCATTACTTGTCATTTCTACAAGTGAACCAATTGTTTCCATTACATCAACAAATTTGCTGTTATCTTGAGGAATCTATTTAAAAGAGATTGATGTGAAATAGGCCTTGAAGTCATCCACCATTCTTTTGTAAGGCATCAATTTTTCATCTTTTATTGTATAGTCATCATTAACTTGTCTAATCACTAGCTAAGAGTCACCAAGAACATGCAACTAAAGGATCTTCCATTATACAACTATACGGAGCCCAGAAAGTAATGCCCCATATTCTGGAATATTGTTGGTACATGCAAACTATATCTTGTAAGGTTTAGGTAGACAATCCCCTGGTGGAGTGACAAAGATAATTCAAGTGCCATAACCACCTTGTGTGAAGGAGCCATCAAAATATAAAGTCCATAGATGTGTAGATTCCATATTGAAGATTGATTCATCAAGAAACTCTGTAATAATAGGATGATCATTTGTCATAGGAGCATTGGCGAGTTGATCTATGATAGCTTGTCCTTTGATTTCTTTTCTTTCTATGTACTCAATATCAAACTCGCTAAGAATAACCACCCATTTAGCTAATCGTCCTCTGGGTGTTTCTTTGTTCAAGAGGTACTTAAGAGGATGAATTTTTGTAATGAGCTTTGTTTGGTGTGTAAGCATGTAATGTCTCAACCTTTGTGATGAAAAAACTATAGCAAGGCATGCTCTTTCAATAGGACTATAATTGAGCTTGTATCCCACTAGAGTATGACTGATGTAATATATTGGACATTCCTTTCATTCAGAGTCATGTTGTGTAAAAATTTCCCCCAGTGTTGTGGTAGTTGTGGATATATATAGAAGTAAAGGCTTGTCATCCATAGGATGTACTAATACTGGTGGTGTCATTAGATATTCTTTTATTTTCTGAAAAGCTTGTTCACACTTTTCATCCCATCTAAATGAAACATTCTTGTGCAATAGATGCTAAAAGGGTTGACATTTATCTACAAGTTGTGCTATAAAATTATGGATAGATTGAAGTTTTCCTTGTCATGATCTCAACTATCTAATATTCTTAAGTAGAGGCATTTCAAGTATAGCCTTTATTTTTGCAGGATCAACTTCAATTCCTTTAGATGAGACAATGTATCCAAGGAGTTTTCCAGAGGTTACCCCAAAGGAACATTTATTTGGATTCAGTTAGACCTTGTATTGTTATAATCTTGTGAAAATTTTATCCATGATCTCTAGATGTCCTGCTCTGGTGTAGGATTTTCCCAAAAATTCATCTACATAGTCTTCCAAATAGTTATGCATCATGTAATGGAAGATAGTGGTCATTGCACATTGGTAGGTAGCTCTAGCATTCTTCAACCCAAAGGGCATCCAATTCCAACAGAAAGTTCCCCAAGGACAGGTGAATGTTGTCTTAATTTGATCTTTAGGAACATTTTTAATCTGATTGTATCCTAAGAAACCATCCATGAGGAATAACATTTCATGCCCTACTGTCAAATCCACTATCATGTCAATGTTTGGAAGTGGGAAGTTATCCTTAGGACAAGCTTTGTTTAAATCTCTAAAATCTGTGCAAACTCATATGCCCCCATCAAGCTTTGAAACTGGTACTAAATTTGAAACCCAATCAACATAGTCATTAGGTTTGATAAATCCCACATCTAGCAACTTTTGTAATTCAACTTTTACCAATATAGCAATGTGTGGTGTATTTTTCTCAACTTTTGTTTTACAGGTTTTACCCCCGGTGGCAAAGACAAGTGATGCATTACTAGATCTAGATCAAGTCCTGGCATATCTGCATAGGACCATGCAAAGTTAACTTGTCTTTCCTTGTAAAACTATGTATGCTCTATTCTCTCTTCAGGTGTTAATGATTCTGCTAAATGAATTATCCTTGGTTTTTTGTTTGTGCCCAGATTTGTTGGTACTATCTTCTCCACCAACATAGATGATTTTTCATGATATACTGCTAAGGGAAGTGTGTCAATCCTTCTATCCTCCGGTGCCTCAAAGAGGTTTTCACCCTTGGATACATCCTTTATTTTTTCTTTTTTTGGGTCTAATAGTGTCGCAGAGCAGTTTTCACTAGAAGACCTATTTATATTTTCAATAATTTCTTGACTGAAAGGCTTGGCACTCCCCCCAAAATAAGTTGCATTGTTGAGTTCTATGATGAATCCTACTTTATGATCCTCAATGGGTGTGTTTTCTCATGCTCCTAGAAAATTTATGATTCCCTCATCATTTTCAAATACATCCAATTGTTGTGGTCACTTTTGTTCTAAATCAATGAGTTCTGGGTGAACCAAGGGTAAAGAATCATGATTCGAGTCAAGATTTTGAATGGATTCAACGCTACAAATATTATGATCAAGTTCAGGGGTAGGGACACTATCATAATCATAAATTCCAATGATGTCATTAATGGATCTATCCTCATTTTTCTATGTAGCTTTAGGGTATGTGCAAAATCATCATGGAAAAAATAGGTCCTTAAGTGGCAAAAAAATTAGAAAAATCAGTGTTAGGCAACTTGACATAAAAATTTGAATAAGTTATCTATATATTTTCAAAAATATGTAAGAATAGAATCTGCAGAAAATTGAATTTAGTTTCTAAACTACTAGGCTTATTTAAAAATAAATAAAATCTATTTGGTGAAATTTTGAAATTTTAATGTAGTAGTACTTAAATTTCAAAGAAAAAATAAGGTGTATCTGACCACCCTAACCATAATAAATTATAATATTTTTTTATAAGATTATATATATAAGTAAGAGGAATCATGTACAGATGTGATGCATATTTTTTTGTAATTTTTTTCCAAGTAAATAATTAATTATGAATTTTTTATTACAACTTTTAAAAAATATAAAACTCATATGTCTGACCACCTTAACTTGGTCAAAACTTCATGAAATTTAATTTTTTTTTTTCAATCCTATAGTATGTGAAGCATAAAATGTGATGCATGATTCAAATTCAAAAAATGTGATACCATTTGAAAGTTATATATGTTTTTCAATCAGCCTATCGATTAGGACTTTAGTCATAATTCTAATAGAAAATGAGGGTATGTGCAGGATCATGATGGGCCAAAAAGTGGCAATATTATGGGTAGTTGTAGGGTATGTGGCTGATGAATTTTTTTTTACCCAAAATTGATGAAATGAAAAGGGTTTTTAGAGGAGATTCTTAGCTTTCCACCAATATAAATTATGCTTTAATTTGAATGTAATAAATAATTATTATTCATTTTCTATTAGAATTTTGACTAAAGTCCTGATTGATAGGTTGATTGAAAAACGTCTATAACTTTCAAATGGTATCAAATTTTTTGAATCCAAAACATGCACATTCTACGATTCACATATTATATGATTAAAATAGAAAATTTAAATTTCATTAAGTTTTGACCAAGTTAAGGTGGTCAAACATACGGGTTTTATATTTTTTAAAACTTGTAATAAAAAATTCATAATTAATTATTTACCTCGAAAAAAATTACAAAAATATATGCATCACATCCGAACATGATTCCTCGACTTATATATAAAATATTATAAAAAAATATTATCATTTTATTATGGTTAGGGTGGTTAGATGACACCTTATTTTTTCCCTAAAATTTAAGTACTCTGCATTGAAATTTCAAATTTTCACCAAATAGATTTTATTTATTTTTAAATAAACCTAGTAGTTTAGAGACTACATTAAATTTTATATAGATTGTATTGTTACATATTTTTGAAATAATATAAATAACTTATTCAAATTTTTACGTCAAGTTTCCTAACACTGATTTTTCTAAATTTTTTGCCACTTAAGGGCCTGTTTTTTCCATGATGATCCTGCACATACCCATGAATAATAATAATTTATTAAATTCAAATTAAAGCATAATTTATATTGGTTTAAAGCTGAGAATCTCCTCTAAAAACCCTTTTTGTTTCATCAATTTTGGGTAAAAAATTAGTTGTCAGCCACATACCCTAGAAATACGCATACTATTTCTTCTTTTTGGCCCATCATGATCTTGCACATACCCATTAGAGGTATATACTTCCTTACTTGAAGCACATGTGATACTCAAGGTCTTAACTTTCTGCACATCATATCCTAAACTAGGGACTTTTTGCATACGAGTACGTTGTATTGGTTCCAAGATACCCTGTTTCTGTAAGACAAGAGGACTTTTACCATCATATACCATTTGTTTCATAATATCAAATCCTTTTCCATATTGTTCAATAGGTTTCTTTATTTTAATCTATTATTTTTTGTATCTTTATCTTGTTATAACCAGTTTAGGAGATCAACTTCTTCTGTTTCATTATAAAGGGCTCCGCTTTTTTTGAAAGTAGTTGATTTACAAATCATTGTAGTATTTGCATATGATGTGGTCTTAGTCATTTGTGGTTTGCAATAGTTGTGGGGAGATAAAGGTAGCTTTATAATGCAAAGGGCACGATTAAAGGTATATTCTCCTACTCCTTGTTCTTTTACCTATATTTGATCTCGATTGCATTGGATTTTGAGGAAGATGCTTTTAAGGACTCAAGATCAACATATGCTTGGGAAGGAAATGCTTCACGATTGCTTGGGATAGTGATTTCATTTTTAGGGCTTAGATTATGGCAATACATGAAAGGGTTTGGATCCCCTCATATTGTGATTTCAACACCATTGTGGTGGAATTTAATGCACTGGTGGTATGTAGAAAGTACTTCTTTCATTGCATGAATCCAAGGTCTTCCAAGAAGGATATTATAGGTCAGTGGGAGATCAAGGACTTCGAAAACCACATCCTTTACCACATGGCCAATTCTAATTGGTATAGTAACTGATCCTTTAGATGAGAATTCCTCTTCATCATATGCCTTTATGGTAATCTTTTTACTTGGATCAATTGCATTTTCAGAGAACCCTAATTTTGTGATCAATTCTTGAGTACAAATATTAAGGCCTGATCCTCCATCTATCAAAACTCACTTGATCTTAACATTATGGATGAGGACATCAATGATTAAAGCTACATTATGTGGTTGTCGAAGGGATGAATCATCATTTTTAGTAAAACTAAGAGTATGAGGAGAAGTGATGTGTCCCACTATAGCTTGGAATTGATCTACATGTAGGTCTATAGGCACTGTTGTAGTAGCAAGTACTTTATCTAGGATAGCTTTATCCTCAAGAGATAGGTGTAGCAACTCGAGTATAGAAATTTGTGTGGGTGTTTTTCCTAAGTGCTCTATGAGGTTGTATTGTGAAACAGGTGTAGTAGGTTTGCAATTAGGACCTTTAAGGGTAATGGTGCCTTTGCAGGTAGTAACCTTGCAATCAAGTTCTTTTCCTTTTATGATGAAAGTGTTGACATGATTATCAACCTCACTAATGTTATGTATGGTATAGTCATACTTAGCAGTAGTATAATTTACACCATCAGCAAATTCAAGAGCCTTTCCTTTATCCTTGTCATGCTTAGGGAGAGGGTTTTTAAACACCTCATGATCAGAGTTACAAGGAGTGTGTCCATCAACTGATATCTTACTGTCATCAATAAGGTCTTGTATTAAATGTCAAAGTTTATTGCAATTATTAGTCTTATGTCCTTTTTGTCTATGATAGTCGCAAAAGTGATCTTCATTCCACCATGGGGGTTTGACTTGTGGATTATATTCCTTTATTTTGGGGAGCGTTATAATATTAATTTCAAGAAGTTCTTTTAATGTGGATTCAAGTGATTGTCCCAATGGTGTAAAATTTTGTTTAGGAAAAATTATGTGTTTTTCTTTTCCTTTATCTGAAGATGGACCTTTGAGATTGTAAACAGGTGATGATGTTTTAGTCGTTCTTGCATCAACAACTCCTTCATTGACTACATTATTGTTCTCAACCAAAAAAGGGGTCTTGTTGTTTGAATTCAATTTTTTATCCTTTTCATTATTAAGTTTAATAGTTCCATCATCGATGAGGGTTTTTTAAATTTGAAATCCCATTTATATGGCTTCATCAAAGGAATCCAAGCATTTGAGGTGAAGTTCCCTTCCGATTTATTTGTTCAAATTTCAACAAAAGAGGTCAACCAATTTTTGATCAAGAATGGAATAATGCAATCATTTTGTTAAATGTCTCCATCTTTGTAAAAATGACACAAAATATTCACCTTGTTTTTGTTTGGTGTTGAAAAGGTTTGTCATGGTCACTTTAAGGTCACAATTGAAACTATAATTGGAGACAAATCTATCAGCCAATTCTTGAAAAGATTTTATGGTCAGGGGTAATCGTGAAAACCATTCCATAGCCTCTCCTCTTAGACTGGAAGGAAATAATCTCATCAGGTATGTTTCATCAACGGAAAATTCCATGGTAGTGGCACAAAATTGTCTTAAGTGGCTCTCAGGATCTCCTTTTCCATTATATTTGTCAAGTTTTGGTATGTCCCAATGGTTAGGAAAAGGTTGCATTGGTATGCTTGGATCGAAGGGATAAGGTCATATGTCGTCAATGGAGAACTTGTGAGTCGATGTTTTACTATTTTTGGGAGTATCCAATTCTTGTCTTAATGTTCTAAGCTCATCCAAAATAGGATCATTTGTAGGTGCAGGTTTTGATGTCTTTGAAGATTGCTTGTAACTAGATTGTAGATAAAAGGGTCTATGATCTTTGATCCTACCATCATTGTTTGTTTTGGGATTCTTAGATTCACTAGATTTAGGTTGGTCATTCATTATGAGTAATGATATGTCAAAATCAAGAGGAATTTTGATTCCTTCATCAACAAGGGCCTTGAAGTATTGTTGTGGGTTACGTTTGACCACCTCTATAAGAAGTTTAGTGAACCTATTATCGTTAAGAGCTTCATTTATGGTGGATTGTGTTATTTCTTCACTATCAGTTTCACTTGTTTCACTAGTTGCAACACTAATGTTATCTTCCCCATCAAAGTCTTTCCCGCAAGGGTTCCCTTCTTCTTGAAACAATTTTTCTCTTATTCTAGGGGTCATAGGTGATTCGTTATGATTTTCAATCCAAGGTAATGTATGAGACCTAAGACTAGGATGCAAATGAAAAGGATATGATTCTAAGATGGGATATGAAAATGGTATGGTATGATATGACAAGCTAAGAATGCAAAAGCTAAAAGGAAACTCTAGGTCCAAAGTTGGTAATGGTGTAAAGGCTTTACTTGTGTTATGATGGATAGACACAAGGAACAATAATCAAGAGAGGGTATGTAGGAGATGATGGAATCCAAAAGGATTTCCCTACTCAAGGATAATGGTATGAATCCCAAACAAAAGGATGGTGAACCTCAAGTGATGAGGGTGATAGATAGCCAATAGTTTGATTTCAAGACATAGGAAGAGTAGCCTAAGTGGAAGCTAAAGGTTTTATTTGATCAATGATGAATATCCAAAGGGATAAATTATTAGAACATGCAAAGGTTAGGTGAGATGGTCTTGATATGAAAAAGTGGTTGAACATGAAAGAACTAGGTGGAATGATATATGTATGCAAGGGATATGTAATGTGACCTATGTATGCAAGACTGGGAACATGCAAGAACTAGGATGAAAGGGACATGAATATGTAAGGACCATGAATATACAAGGACTAGGTGGAATGCAAGGATTGAAAGATCAAAACTGAAGGATGATGACCACAAGAAATCTAAGTCATATGTTCAAATGGGATGTTTGTGTTGTTGGACGTTTTGAGGTTTGAAAAGTTTGAGATGTTGCAAGCTTCTTGGTATGATGTTTGTTTGAGGTTGATTGTTTGTGTTTAGATTTGTGAGTGTGGTGAATACTATTTGAAAATTCAGAAAACACTTGACAAGCACGATGTTTTGGTGTATGTAAATGCACACGAGGCAAGCACAATCCTAATAGGCCAATAGGCCAAGGGTTTGTATACTTCATATAGGCCACCAATATACCCCATATTGGTGCTAAACACCTTTCCTTCTCAAGAGCGAATAGCTTAGAAGTTTGGTGGCACTAGCTCCTCTCCACAGCTCATTAACATCATTCAGGCACATCAACTTCAGATTCTTGGGTATTCACTTCCCAAGAATTGCTATCTCTACTCAAGGGGATCAGTAGTGAGTATCTTTGGGCATGATACTATACCTTGCACTATACCAAGCAATGGCTGAAAAAGGTTGGTCTATAAAACAAAAGGTGTCTAGTAAGGGCATTCGGTTCATAGGGCATGATCCATGCACCGAGAGTCCCCTTTCGAATCCATCTCGTTGAAACCATACACATGATTCTTGGGCTTTCCCCAAGAATCCACTTTTATATATTGGGTGGAAGTCCCTCGGGTTCAGAGTGCTACCAGTCTGAATCGTCTTAGGGTGAGTACTTTTTCCCACCAGAATAGGCCCAAGTTCTAGAGTCAATAACTATTTCTGTTACACCAAGGATCGCTTGAAAGTGTAAGGGGAGAGGATACTTAGATTACTAAGCCTTAAAGGTTTCAAAAAATAAAGTGGGTCTAATTTTTTTATAAACTAGGTTTCACAAGGTGAGAGCATAATCATCTACCACCATCAAGCACAGTCAGACAGATTCAAGGACATGTTCATTTTAATGCACCAATGGAAGTTTTTTCTAAACTAGAAATCACAAACACATTGTTTGAGAAATGAGTCTTTGACTAACAGAGCTACAAAACCACAAATTAGTAGTTTCATAAATGTTTTGGACCAACAAGAAAACTACAAAAAACTAAGTTAGAACAAGAGATTAAAAACCAAACTAAAAGTTAGTAAATAACTAACCTAGAAAATAAAAAAGACTAAACTAAACTAAGAAAAAGAAATCAAAGAAAACTAAAAACTAAGAGCTCAATTTTTTTGTTGCTCCAAAAGGAGCAGTTTTTGGGAGCCCCACTCCGAAGCCACATGCTACAAACAAAAGATTAGTTAAAAAAAAAAAAAAACTTAAATGAAAACAACAAACTAAAATAGTGATAACTTTCCCAAAACTAAACAAAATTTTATACCGTAGATTTCTATTGAAAGCTAAAACATAGACTTTCAAAACCTAGAAAAAATTTTGCAAAATCCTACAAGACAAAAGTGTTACAAAAAAAAGAAAATTTGGGTTTTAACAGCTAAATCGTCAAAAAACCATGATCACTAAAATAGCCATAACTTTCTCAAATCTTAACTAAATTTTAAACCATTTGAAGCCAAGCGGAGAATGAGGCCTGAAACACTGGTGAGATGTAACTAGTTTAGAATATTTTATTTTGACCATTTTCCTATGCCTAGACATGGGTACTGCTATGAATTCTGTTGTGTCCCTCAAGAAACAATGAAAATGTCGTTCTAAACCAATTTGTCTCCAGAAATGCAAGATTCACATCAGTCTTCACTTCAGTATGTGGTTGATGAATTTTTTAATCCAAAACTGATGAAATGAAAGGGTTTTAGAGGATATTCTAACTTTCCACTAATATAAATTATGTTTTAATTTGACAAATTAATAAATAATTATTATTCATTTTCTATTAGAATTATGACTAAAATCAAGGATCGACAGGCTAATGGAAAACATCTATAAATTCTTCAACATCACATTTTGAATCAAAAACATGTGTCACATTCTATGCTTCACATAATAGACAAAAATAAAATTAAATTTCACAAGTTTTGACCCGCTAAGGTGGTCGAGATAAAAAGTTTTATATTTTAAAATTTGTAATAAAAATTCATAACAGATTATTTACTTGGAAAAAATTACAAAAAAAATACATATGGCCACATCTAGACATGAGTCCTCTTACTTATATATAAAATTTTATAAAAAAATATTATCATTTTATTATGGTTATGGTGGTCGATGCATTAATCTAGTTCTTATTTTTCCCTTGAAATTTAAGTACGCCAACATTGAAATTTAAAAATTTTCTACCAAATAGATTTTATTTATTTTAAACAAACCTAGTAGTTAAAAGGTACAGAAAACGAATAATAATTATTTATTAAATTTAAATTAAATCATAATTTATATTGGCTGAATAAGCAAGAATCTCCTCTAAAACCTTTCCTTCTTCATCAATTTTGCAGAAATAATTCGTGAAGTGACATACCCTACAAATACCCATAATATTGCCACTTTTTGGCCCATCATGATTCTGCACATACCCAACTGTACATAATGGCTATGCAGAAGGGCAAAGAAAAGGTATGTAGTAGTGCTAGAATTTTTTTGTCGATGAAAGGAAATTTTTAGAAGCCATGAAGCATGAGCGTATGTGTTATGCATTGATTCCCAGAATGGAAAAGAAAGATTGTGAGAAGGTACTAGTATAAGTTTTTGGACTATTGGATGAGTTTCAAGAGATTATTTATGATAATGTACCTGAGGGTTTACCACCAATAGGGAAAATCAATCATCAGATTAACTTGATCCTTGGAGTCAGTTTGTCAAATAAGGTAACTCATAGAATGACTCCTACAGAAAATGAAGAGTTGAATAGAAAAGTTGAGGAGTTGTTGAGAAAGGGTTTGATTCAAGAGAGTTTGAGCCCATGTGCAATACCTTTAGTATTAGAATCAAAGAAGGATGGGGAGTGTAGGATGTGTACAAACTCTCGAGCCATAAATAAGATAACAATTAAATACAAATTTCCCATGTCAAGGATGGATGACCTGATGGATTGTTTCACTAGGGCATAGTACTTCACCAAGATTGATCTGAAGAGCGGATATCACTAGATCTGGATTCATGAAAAAGATGAATGGAAGACTTCCTTTAAGACCAAAGACGACCTATACGAGTGGTTAGTCATTCCCTTT
>VDFB02363096.1:0-42735 GCA_007258455.2 Sequoia sempervirens | reverse complement strand
TTCACCAACAAGCTATCTCTCCTTGAGCCAAATTCCACTGACCTCATTCAATGCAATTGTTATTTTTGGTGTATGAAAATATTAGGATTTTATTTGCATTTAATGTCATATATGATCTCGTTCTAGATACATAGCCTCCTATGCATTAATGGTGTTGCTCATTTCTTCTAATCTTTCACAAGAATATAGTTGGAGTGGTTAACTCATTTTCCATGCATTAATTCCATTCACCTAACCATTGACAAAATATAGTCTTTGAATGTAGGCCATCAATCATGAAATTCACACCATGATCTAGTGTATCTCATTTACCTATGTTGCTTTAAAACACAACCATTTGATTTGACTTGCATTAAATGCAGTTGCAGATCTCTAGTAATTCACAACAATGATGTGAATCTGACATTCGATCAACCATCTCTCACCATGTGTTACTAATCTATATACCCACGTTGGTCAACCCAAGTCAACATAAGCCTCCTACTTAATGGAAAAATTACTCCTTCATTCATGCTTGTCAGGGGTCAGAATTTCCAATCCCTCTTACCTCATACTTGAGGTGCATAGTAGAGCTTAAAAATTAATCCCTAACATTGATGTCTGATGCTCCTTACACCTGTCAAGACTCAACCATCAACCTTAATCTTTACCATTTATTTTTCTTTTCTTCAATGCAAACCATCACATAAAACTCTAAACTTTGAAGCACAAAACACTTTTTATTTACCTTGAGATTTTTCTAACATCATCATCCTTGTGCATTTCCTTTGTAAGACTTAACTCTTTCAGGTATCGGGGTTCACACATACCACTTACCTCTTTCTTTTGATAAGGCATAAGCCTTCTTACTACTACGCAATGCTTGAACACTTCCTTTGACAACTTGAACCCTTTCGGGTGTCATACTTTGGGCTTTCCTCATTTTATTTACCTTTTACCTTCCTTACCATTACGATAAGGTGCAAGCCTTATCTCTAACCCGCGATGCCTATAACCTTTTCGGGGGTCAGGGTTTAGGGTTCATCCATACCTCTTTCATCACTTTCTTAACATTCAATTAATGTGTAAGCCTTAACGTCGACGCCCAATTCTCAACGCCTTCAACATATAGTAATCCTTAAGTCTAAGGTCCAAAGCCCAATCAAACTTAGCTGAAAATGACTAACTCTTTCTCTACATAGCAAGTAGTATGGAGTAAGCCCGAGGACCAAAGCTAAAACCTTCTACAATTCTTCAAGGATTGCTTCAATGATTCCCTTGTGACATCAATTAATAATCTATCCATTTGATATTACTCAAATCCACTTTTTGCATCATTGAGATGACCTTTTGACATCAATAACAATCAAATTACCAACAGGTAGCACCCCTAAAAGCTAAATTTTATGTATATTTTATTATTGTAAATTTGGACCATTCATCATTAGGTCTTAGATCTGACGGTCAATATTTTGTTGTCTTGACTTGCCCTAGAAGGAAACCCTATTTTATGAGGGTGTTGTATTATGACTATGTATTGTGATATGTTTTGAAATTCTGATAGTGGTCATACTACCTCTAGATCTTTGGTTGGTGATACTCCTATGAGAAGCTTGCTCTGCAAGTGTACTATATTTTTTATGATTTTTGAATGATATATTGGGAAGCTTTTAGAGGGTTTTTCTCCTAAAAGGGTTTTCTCCATGTAAATCACTCTGTAGTGATACATATGATATTTATGTTTATTTTTGTTTAATTTTTTGTAACTATTGAAAAGATCTATGAATTTTTGCATTATCCTCCTCTCAAGACTAGTGTAGGAAGTTTTTCCACTACCTTACCTTCCTTACAAGTGGTGTTAGAGCTTGATCACCTTTGGTTTCAGTTGTGGCTTATTGTATTTTTTTGAACTAATCTAGATTTGAGTGGGAGCTTGTGTAGAAGATACTTTGTGATCTTGTTGCAAGAATTTCATATGACAATTTCATCAGGGAGAATAGATGATAATTTTTTTAGAAATAATTTTGAGATGTGGAAGCTAAATATGGAGGATATGTTGATAGATCAAGATCTATGGGATTTTGTCGATGAGAAAGTTTCAAGGACTATAGATCCTACTTTGGCTAATTAATATGATGTTATGGACCATAAAGCCAAGGGTCTAATCAGATTGTGCTTGGAAAACTCTGACATGGATTTATGAGAACTTGAATAAAACTAAACATGATTTTTCTTTAAATAAGAATCATCATCCAAGTACACCTTACCTCCATAAAATTCTTCATATTCAAAAAACCAATCTCTAATAAATGCCATATGGAAAGATGCACCTGAGTCAATTAACCATGCAACATTACTTGCACGAGTTGCCAAAGCTACAATGAATGCATCACCATCTTCCTTCTCAAACTCAAAATCAAAATCATTTTTTTCTTTTTCTTCTTCTTTTCTTATTTGTAGTCCTTACAAATACGTCGAAGCTTACCACAGTCCCTGATGAGCCTAGTTTTTAGTCCAATTTTGGGTAGAATCTATAGTTTATTTGCTGGCAGTTGTCATGGAATTTGATGTTAAATGTTGATATATTCATAATGTTTCCCTCAAATGATAGACATTGGGCTTAATCCTATCTTTGCAAATTTTAATGACATTGGCATATTATGTGGATTATCTATATTGATTTTGCATGTGGTTAATGAATGCTCCTTAAGGTGGTTATAGATGTGTAGTTATTGTGCATACTAACATTTCCATGTAGACTTAATTCAAGGATGCTAAGTTGAGGAAGGCACCACCACCTGGGCATGCACCATAACGTCTAGCAAAGGAATCGCTCAAGGTCAAAGAAGGTCGATGGCAGAAGATTCCTCATGCAACCGAAGGTAACCGCCTTGTAGTGGACTTTAATGATTGAGCAGACACGAGTGTTGCTATTGTGCTAAATCTATGTTTGGACCTGCATGTCTGACCAGATTACATGCACGCGTAACCGCCGCCACTCCACTTTCTTTGTTTTCCCTAAATGGCATCCTCCCATTCATGGAGTTAACTGCCTTGTTTAGCTGATAGTATAAATAAAGATTCGATGTTCCTTCCTCAGGAGGTTGCAAGATTTTATATTGTATTTGCACTCTCAAGTTTCCAGTAATACAAATACATTACTCTTTTGTACTCATGATTTACAGTGAATAAAATAAAGTTCTGAGTTTGAGCATTTGAGTTCTCATTAGTTTTAGAGAATACTTATCCAAGGGGGCCCACTTGGTGAGTAATCTATCTTCTTAGTTTAGTATTAGTTTAGTATTACTTACTGTTTAGTAATTAGTTAGAAATATGGCACCGATTGTTCCTGTAGCCACTAGAATTTCATTATGTGAGTGTTCTTATAGCCAAAGTAAATAGAGTAGTACCCTATTTGTTGCTCAAATTTTCATTATTTTTCTGCATTTTAGTTTGATGTAGTTGTTGATTGATGATTGGCATTTATGGTATTCCCTTCTAAGCAATTTACTTTTAGTATTGTGAGTTCCTTAGCTGTAGAATGAACTGGCTACTTTGAGTTCCTAGCGCACATACTATGTTGACCCATTTCAAGTTCACGTCCCTAGGTTGACAAGTTAAATGTGCCTTCATGATGATTGAAATAGCTATTCAGGTTAGATTTCCAATCTCTAAATCATGGTTGTAAGGGCTTAGTTATTAAATCATTGTAGGAATCCAACAATCCCAAAAAATAACTTTGGAATTTCCAAGAAATTTGGATCTCCCCTTGGACTTGGATTTATTATGTATATTATTCTTCTTGTCTTTTTCCTTAGATCTTCCATGAACATTTAGGGCCTCCTTGGTATTGATGGATACCTTTATCCTCATCTCTTTAGAAATAAAAGAACCCACCACATATTTAGTCTTCAATATAACATAAGTACCCCCAATAGCCATAACAAGAGAATACCACGAATAAGGAAAATAACAAAGCAGGATCTGATATTTCTCCTCCTCATCCATTTTGACACTAACTAATTCAACCTGAGTCACTAACATATTGAAAGATTCTAGATAGTCTGTAATTTTTCTACCCTCTTCCGTTCTCAAGGAATACAATTTCTTCCTCAAGAAAATATTTTCACTAAGGATTTGGCTTGATACATCCCACCAAGCTTCTTCCATAGTTTTTGTTAGAGGTCTCTTCATGGACATTAATTAAAACAAAGTCTTCCAAGCACAATCTGATTAGACCTTTGGCTTTATGGTCCATAACATCATATTGAGTATTCAAAGTAGGACCTATAGGCCTTGAAACCTTCTCATCAATAAGATCCCACAAATCTCAATCTATCAACAAATCCTCCATCTTTAGCTTCCACATTTCAAAATTATTTCTAAAAAAACCCACCTCTATTCTCCCTAATGAACTTGCCATCTAAAAATGCCTGCAACAATAACACAAAGTATCTTCTACACAAGCTCCCACTTAAATTTGGATTGGTTCAAAAAATACCAACAACCCACAACTGAAACCAAAGGTGATCAAGCTCTGATACCACTTGTAAGGAAGCTAAGGTAGTAGAACAACTTCCTACACTAATCTTTAGAGGAGAATAATGCAAAACTTTTACAAATATTTAACAATTAAAGAAACTTAAACAAAAATAAACATAAATATCATGCATACCACAACATAGTGATTTACATGGGGAAAACCTTCTGAGAAAAAAAAACCTAATAATCTCCAAAAGTTTCCCAATATATTATTCAAAAATCACAAAGATTACAATATACTTTCAAAGAAAGCTTCTCATAGGAGTATCACCAACCAGAGATCTAGAGGAAACACGACCGCTATCAGACTCTTATAATACAACACCCTCATAAAATAGGGTTTCCTTCTAGGGCAAGTCAAGCTAATAAAATATCGACCATCAGATTTGAGACCTAATGATGAATGATCTAGATTTACAATAATAAAATGTAAATAAAATTTTCCTTATGAGGGTGCGCAACCCCCGAACCCCCCACTAAGGGGGATGATCCCCTCATACCCCTCAAAAGAGGGTAGGAGAACCCTCCACACCCCCTATCACTAATGTATCAATAATACCTTATGTATCAATAGTACCTTATGTAATTGCAAGGTTGAGACACACTTTCCCAACAACTTGTTGGAACTACAATAAGCCTAGAAATTCATAAGGATTGCAAAGAAGAAAAAGAAGAAATTTAATTATGATTCTGAGTCTGAGAAGGAAGATGGTGATGCATTCATTGTAGCTTTGAAAACTCATGTAGGTAATGATGCATGCTTAATTGACTCAGGAGCATCTTTCTATTTGAACTTTAATAAAGATCATTTTTTTGAATATGAAGAATTTGATGGAGGTAAGGTGTACTTGGGTGATGATTCTCATTTAAATATTGTTGGTCGTGGTAAAGTTAGAATCAGGTTTCTTGATGGTAGAATAAGAATGATTAATGGTGTGTTTCATGTCCATGGATTATCATGAAACTTGTTATATGTGAGAAAACTAATAGATGCAAGTGTGCAAGTAGTATTTTTTGATGTAAGATGTAAGATGGTTAGAGGTGCTATGGTGATTGCTAGAGGTGTCAGATATGGCACATTGCATCAGCTTGATGCATCCACTATCGAGTGCAATAGTACTTCTATGAAAAAAAAATTGTGAAAGAGGTGAGGGTTTCATCTTCAGTAGATGGTCATGTCTTCTAGGTACCCAAAGGTGCTATTTCATCTAAATCAAAGTTACCTAAAAATAAAAATGTTATGGTACCCAATACTTGGCCACATTGGAGAAAAGGGTCTAAGGACTTTGAAAAGTAAAAACCTTGTTGAAGGGTTGTCTAATTGTAATCTTGAATTTGATTTCTATGAGCAATTCATTTATGGAAAACGAAACTGCGTTCAATTTTAGTCGAGTTCTCATAAATCTTGTGGTGTATTGGATCTTATTCATTTTGATGCATTTCGTCCTATAGATATTACTTCATTGATAAATCTACATATGATGTTTCATTTATTGATGATTACATTAGGACATGGGTATACTTTCTAAAGATTAAATCTAAATTTTTAGGTTAATTTAAAGAATAATTTAAAGAAATGGTTGAGTTGCAAACTGGAAAAAATATATATTTGAGGACTGATAATGGCGATGAATTTTTCTCTAATGATTTTTATAGATTCTATAAATATTGTGGTATTCATAGACAAAAGATAACTCCATATTCCCCACATCAGAATTGAGTTGTGAAAAGAATAAACATGACACTGATGGAGAAGGCTAGCATAATGTTGAGTGGTGTTAATCTAGAACAAATGTTTTATGTTGAACCTATTTCCACTACTTGTTACCTGATTAATAGGTCTCCTACATTAGCTCGTGTTGATAAGTCGCCTATAAAGGCATGGTCGGGTCACAATCCTTCATTAAGACATCTTAGAGTTTTTGGTTGTGATGCATATGCACATGTGCCAAAGGATAAGCAAACAAAGTTAAAGAAAAAGGATTTGAAATGTATCTTCATCAGATACATTTATGGTGTGAAAGGATACAAGCTTTGGGACCCTGTTGCACAAAAGGTAATATATAGTAGAAGCGTTATTTTTTGAGAAAATAAGCCTTCTTCTGTTAAATTGCAGCCATAAAAAATTAAATAGGAAGATGTGATTCAATTTCCTTCTACACCTAAGCAAGTTAAATCGAGGCCCGTGGATAGACAAGAAGTTGAGGAGAGAACATCTAGCTTTGAATATTCAAAACAGGAGGAAGAACCTCCAACTCATCTTGTCTGTAGGTCTACAAGGCATAGAAAACCACCTAAAAGGTATTCACGTGATGAGTGGAGATGTATTTTTTCTTTGAATACTAACATGGATGAACCCAGATCAATAGAAGAGGCATTAGGTATGAATGATGCAAAATCCTGGAAGATTGCTATGGATGAAGAAATGGCAGCTTTGAAAAAGAATGATCCATGGGATCTTGTACCATTACCTAAAGGAAGAAAACATGTTGGTTGCAAATGGGTGTTCAAGAAAAATATTTTTTCAGATGGAGGTATTGAGAAGTATGAAGCAAGGTTGTTTGCAAAAGGTTACTCTCAAGTTGAGGGTGTTGATTATTGTGAGATATTTTCTCCTACTATAAAAATGGCATCTATTATATTTTTGTTTTCTACTATTGTTGCTTATGATTTAGAGGTTGAGCAAATAGATGTGAAAATCGATTTCCTTCATGGTGACTTGGAGGAGGATATTTATATGACACAACTAGAGCACTATGTGGTGAAAGGTAAAGGTAATTTGGTTTTCAAATTGAAGAAATATTTGTATGGCCTAAAACAGAGTCCTAGGATGTGGTACCATAAATTTGATACATATGTGTTGACTTTGGGGGTTGAGCATTCTAAATCGGATCATTGTGTTTATTATAAGACTAATGGTGATCATTTCCTATTTATTGCATTATATGTTTATGATATGTTATTTATTATTAAAAGGAAAAGTATGATTTTGAAATTGAAATCTCAACTTGATGCTAAATTTGAAAAGAATGACCTTGGTGAAACTAGACACATTCTTGGGATGGAAATTAAAAGAGATAGAGTGAATAGAAACTATGGCTTGGCCAAAGTAAGCATGTCAATGTAATTTTACAAAGGTTTGATATGTAGGATTATAGACTGTTGTGTGTTCCTTTTTTATTTTGAATAAAGTTTTCTATTTTAGATTGTCCAACATCCCCATCAGAGATGGAAAACCTGAGCAGAGTGCCTTACCAAAGTGTAGTTGGAAGTTTGATGTATGTTATTTTCCATACAAGAACAGACATTTCCCAAGTATTGGGACTTCTTTCTAGATATATGTCTAATCCTAGTAGAGCTCATTAGGATGCAATTAAAAGAGTCTTCAGATATTTGTGGTGTACCTTAGAGTATTCCTTGTGTTATCATAACAATTTAATTGAAGATAATATTTTCCTTGATATACATGGTTATGTGGATTTAGATTCGGTAGGTGATGTTGATAGCAAATAATCCATAAGTGCTTATGTGTACTTTATTTAGTGGTGCAATTAATTGGATGAGTAACTGAAAAGCTATGGTTGCTTTCTGCACTATTGAAGTTGAGTATATGGTAGCTACTCATGCTTGTAAAGAAGACATTTGTTTTAACAGACTATGTTTAGATATTGGAATAAAACAAGGTGTAGTGACAATTTCTTGTAATATTCAGAGTGTCATATTTCTAGCTAAGAACCTAACATTTCATGTCAGGACCAAGCACATTGATGTGCAATATCATTTTGTTAGAGATATAGTAAAATATGGCAGGGTGAAACTGGTTAAGGTAGAGACTTTGATGAATGTTGTTTATTCTCTAACTAAGCCTATGAGAACATACAAGTTCAGATGGTGTTAAGATTCTCTAGGATTTTCAACCCCTAGCAATTAAGAGATGATATTTATACACCCTCCCATTGCTCTTGCAAGGTGTTCAACAAGTGGGATATTTGTTAGGAAAATGTGTCTCAACCTTGCAATTACATAAGGTATTGTTGGTACGTCAACCCAAGCGGTGCCTGGGGGGGTACCCCCCCATGAGGGGTCTTAGGGGATCATCCCCCAAATGGGAGTTCTAGGGGCCACACCCATGAAAGCTAAATTTTATGTATATTTTATTATTTTAAATCTAGACTGTTCATTATGAGGTCTCAAATTTGATGATCAATATTTTTTTGGCTTGACTTTCCCTAGAAGACAACCCGATTTTAAGAGGGTGTTGTATTATGATGAATTATGAGAGTCTGGTAGTGGTCGTGTTGCCTCTAGATCTTCGATTGGTGATACTCCTGTGAGAAGCTTCCTCTGCAAGTATATTGAAATCTTTGTGATTTTTGAATAATTTATTGGGCAACTTTTGGAGTGTGGGGTTTTTCTCCCTAAATGGTTTTCCCCACATAAATCATTGTGTTGTGGTATGCATGATATTTATGTTTATTTATGTATAAGTTTATGTAACTATTGAAAATATTGTAAATTTTTGCATTATCCTCCTCTCAAGATTAGTGTAGGAAGTTATTTCGCTAACTTAGCTTCCTTACACTAGGTACTTTGTAGTTGAGCCTTGTTGCAAGTATGAAGGTGTTTTCATTGATTTCAATAGGAAGTCTATAGGCTGGTGTTGTCATTGATTTCACCTATGTGTTTAGGAAGCTTGTTGCATAATGAAGATTTTGAGGATATTATTTTGTGAAAAAGAGGAAAATAGGTTGTTGTAGGTTGTAAATGTGTAGTTGAGATATTGAGGAAGTGTTGTGAGTACATGGATTTATCTTTTTGTTCTAGTGTTTGAAGATGAGTTTGAGTGAGGTAATGAGCTGATATGATGCCTCTAGTACTTGGTTTCCAAGTGCTTTTGAAAAAAATTGATAGAAAAAGTAAACAATCTTGTGCAAGTGTTTATAATGTGCTTTGGGATGTGCTTCGCGTTTCTTCTGTGTTGATGATATTCTTGTGAAAATATGATATGTTGTTTGAGGTTTTCAAAAGTTGTTATATCTAGAATTTGGGTTTTTGGATTGTTGGTTAGAGGAAGTTGTGTTCACCAGTATGTGAACTAGTTTTGTAGTGTTATACAGAGGTGTCTAGGAGAAATGTATTTGCTCCACATTTCTCTGCAATTTCTTTTCAAAACTTGTGATTTTGAAAGAGATTTAATGGTAGTATTCTCTTGTTTGTGTCAAGAGGATCTATAGTTAGGTGTATCAGACATTTCAGATTGTTTTAAGGAGGCATGTACCTAATGTCTAATGTGTTTTCACGGGTAACGATTGACCTAGTGTCTACACTACATTCAAACTTGTTCAAGTATTAATGAAGGAATAGCATGGTGTGTGAGATTTAATTTGGGTCTCATTTAAGTGATGTTTTGGTCCCCTTTCATTCTTATCCATTGTAGGAATGTTTAGGTGCCAACCCAATTTGAATTTGTAAGTATAATAGATAGATTACCGACCTTGGAGAAGGTGTTTGAGGTTGAGGTTGATATAAATAAGTGTGGTGTTGTTGTGAGATGAAAGAGAGAATCAAGAAAGAGTCAAGATATATGTTAGATCAATTTGAATGATGTTTGTGATACAAATTTGAGCAAAGCAGTGCGAACTTCAAAGTGTTGGACTTTTGAATGTAGTGATCTAAAGGTGTCTGCAATCTTTCAAACAAGGATGTGAAAGTGTTGGAGCATTTATGGTGGATTCCCTATTGCATTGATAATTTGGTTCTATGCGTAACATTTTATCTTCTCTATCTCTTTGGTATTCTTCATGGAAATGATCCTTGTTGTTGGGGCCTTTCTAGACAAATACGTTTTATTCTGTAGAAATGAACCCTTGTAAAATTAATTTTACATACTTATATTGTGAGCTCATCCTCACTGTGGTTTTTCCCTCATTGTGTTTTCCAAGTAAATCTGGTGTTCTCTTATGTGGTGTTGTTATTTCATGATTAATCACATTAATAGAATAAGGGTTTAATGAATGCATGTGGATCTGATTACTATTGAGGTTTTTAATGTTTTAATCGGCTACAATTGATTCACCCCCCCTCTTAGTTTTCTTGTTCATTCAATAATTGGGATTAGAGCAATGTTCCTTGGAGAAGAGCTTTATCACTTAAGGTAGATCCAGGATGGTGAAGCAAATTGATTGCCCTAGATTTGATGGAACAAAATATGCATTCTGAAAGACAAAGATGGAAGGATATTTGTCAGCTCATGGATTTGAGATTGAAAAAAGAAATATGTTCCTCCTGTGAATGGCCTAAGCACAAGTGATGAGATCGAGGTACAAGAAGTAAATGGTAAGGCAAGATTTATTTTAATGAATAGTCTTTCAAATTTTGAATTGGTTAAAGTTATGAATCTTAAGACTGCTAAAGAAGTTTAGGATAAGCTTGAAAGTATTTGTGAAGGAGATGAAAAGGTCAAACAATCTAAGTTGCAGAATCTAAAGGCACAATTTGAGACTATGTGAATGTTTGAAGATGAAACAATTGCAACCTACATGCAGAGGGTTGATGAACCAGTAAGTGCTATGAGAGATCTTGGTGCACAAGTCAAAGAACCTAGGGTGGTAAGGAAAGTTCTCACAACTCTTCCTGATTCATATAGTGAAAAGGTATCTGCTATTGAGGAAGTTGAAAATTTTAATACTTATTCTAGAGATCAGTTGATTGGTACACTAACTTCTTCTGAAATGATAAATCTTGGTCTGAAAAATGATACAAAAGTAGAGACTACTTTTAAGGCTGGAAAATAAGAAAAGATTGAAGATTCAGATGGAGATGATCTTGATGATTTGGAAGCTAACTTTGTAAGAAGGATGAAAAATGGCACCGATAAGTACAAAGGTAAACTACCTTCCAAATGTTTTAGCTATGGTGACATAGGTCTATAGACACATAAAATATACCGATTGACATTGTGCACTTGATCCTGACTACTAACATCATGAATCATGAATCATTCCTCGGTCTAACCATTTAATCAAATCTCCTTATCTGATTAAATTCATCAATTTCCTTCCCTTAATTAAATAAGTCATTTTATCTAATTAAGTCAATCTCTTTTGTTAATTAAATCAATCCATCTGATCTAATTATCCCTATTTAATTAAATAGCTAATTTTATTTGATTAAATCTCTAAAGTCTATCCATTAAATTAAATAAATTAAAACACCTTCCAAATGTTTTAGCTATGGTGGCATAGGTCTGTAGACACGTAAAATATACCGATTGACATTGTGCACTTGATCCTGACTACTAACATCGCTTCATCATGAATTAAGCCCCTCAAGTTCAACCATTTAATCAAATTTCCTTATCTGGACAAATTCATCAATTTCCTTTCCCTTTAACAAACAAGTCATTTTATCTAATTAAGTCAATTCCCTCTGTTAATTAAATCAATCCATCTGATCTAATTATCCCTATTTAATTAAATAATCAATTTATTTGATTAAATCTCTAAAGTTCATCCATTAAATTAAATAAATTAAAACCTTATTTGATTTAATCTAACAATTACTTTTTACTCGCTAAATAAATCAAAAAATCTTTATTTAATTAATCTCTATCATATTTCTTATTTCATTTAAATAAATCCATAAATTTAGTCAAATAGGTCACATCATCTAATCTCTCATTAAATTAATTAACCCTTGATTAATTTAATTTTAAATCATGTCCCATCCTCTAGATTTTGCAAGTTGCACATGAAAATAGATTTAATTCACTTATTAAATCTCTATTTTCCTCACAAGGCATCTTTTGAAATATTCTCCAAATTTGAATTCAAAAATTCCAAGTCAACATGTACATCTAACAAGGCAATAACTTCATCTTACATGTCCTTTGCCTTGATCCAAGTGGCATTATTGCATTTTCCCTTCCCTCTTACATGTCATTTCAACAAATTTGAAATTCAAAATTAAGCATTTATTGGCACAATCCCCAAATCTTGCACATCCTCCATCCACTCATAGATTGACAAGTGGCATCATGCCATTGGATGAATGTTAGTCCCACATTGCTCAAATTTGGACATTCATCCATGTTGGCATTCTATAAATAAAGAGCTCATATCCTCATTTGATCATCCACATATTATGCAAAGTTATTATGCTAAAATATTTAGCCATTTTCATCCATCACTATTGAGTTCCTAGTTAGGTTTTTGCAGATTTTGGCTTTGAGCTCTCATCCTTCATCAACAAAAGTGGGTCAATCATCATCAACATATCAAGCTTGCATCTTAGGAATTGGGAAAGGGCCAATTTTCACATCAAATTGGCACCAATTCCCCCATGGGATCATGTGTTTGCTATTTTAATTAGGATTGAATCTATATTTTCTCATCTTATTGTGTTCTTCATTATTTTCTTTCATAATTTGAAGTTTGTAAATGGATTTCATGGGGAATCCTTGTTCATGCTTGCAATATCTAACTTAATGTGTTTATTCTCATTTTTTTGCAGGTATTAGGATTGGGGTTCGCACATTTGGCACTAGAAGGAGGGCAGGATATCATTCTTTATCACTTTTCTCACAATTTCCGCATTTTTGTTCATACATAGGAAAATTCCAACGCTGAGAGCTCAACATCACTATTTTTGTGCTGCTAACCCTTTAGCATCGCTATATAGCACTGCGGGAAACTCAAAGTGCGATGCTGGACTCTTCCCGCCCAAAAAACTTAAATTCTAAAGTTCGCCGCTTGACTGATTGACTCGTAGCAGATTCTCAAAAATATCAAACTGTGACGCTAGGCAAAACTATGACGCAGTTGAGCTCACTGCCCCGACACAGAGTGACGCTAATTGGTAAGCGGCGTTGTGAGGGCACCGCTGAGAAATCAAACTCTGACGCATTCACGGGTTGCGCCGCTGGAAGGGAATAAAAAGTGGAAATGAAATTTTAGCACGTGCTTTTTGATTTATGATCAATTTATATTTTGTTTTCTACTTTTTAATCTCTGTATTTTCTAGAATCTGACTAGTTTTTCTCCCTTGTAGGTTGGAAATCGAAAACAAAGGAGGGGAGAAGCATGAGGAGGATATTTCATCAAATTAAAGTGTTTTTAAACACTTTAGTGTTTGCTTAACACTTTTAAGAATTTGTTATCACTTCTTTCTTAGGACACTAATTTCATTTGGGTTTAAAAAGAATCTTTTCATTTCTTACAAAGGCTAAAATGAACATTAGGATCACAACATACTAGAGTTTGTTTACTTGGTTAAAAAATTGAACAAAATTTCTATCATTTATCTTTTGGTGCTCTAAAAAAAATTCATTATTGCTTTGTGGGATCTAAAATGAACATGTGCTACATTGTTTTGTGAAGGCTTACTTGAACTAACATCATTGAAAAATGGCGTATGTGCTTCTCTCGCGCTTTATAGCGATCTTGAGAATCAAAATGCCTTTTTCATGATTTTAGGTTGAGAAAAAGCAATCACCTCCACACTTCAATTTGGATATAAAAATTGAAC
Organism: Sequoia sempervirens; assembly: GCA_007258455.2. NCBI lineage: Eukaryota > Viridiplantae > Streptophyta > Pinopsida > Cupressales > Cupressaceae > Sequoia > Sequoia sempervirens. The sequence goes on along the minus strand of VDFB02363096.1, from coordinate 28,689 downwards.
AAAATCTTCTGCGAGTGTGAGTGGGGGCATTATTGTGTATATTCTCTCTCTTTGTTTCCAACAAAGATTGATCGAGTTACGAATATTGTTCTTTATTCGCTTTTGTTTATCCTAGAGGGTCTACCTTGGGGAAAAAGTACTCACCCAAGGGAATGACTCAACCGGTAACACTATAAAGCCAAGAGTATTTCCAACCGGGATATAAATGTGGGTATTGGAGTAAACGCCATTATCATGCAGTTGATTCCGACAAGATGGATCTGAAAGGGGACTCTTGTCGTATAAGTCAATCTTCACGAACGGAAAGTCTTGATTAAAACCCTTGTGCTATAATTTTCCAAAATCCTTTAATCTATTTGTTGGTGCAAGAACGGTCGTTCTGAAGCCACCCCACACTTTTATGGTCTTTTAGTAGAAATGGAAAGCATGCCATGGGAGTTTCATGGGTGTTGATGCTTGGCTGCCCTGATTGACATTAATGAGACATGGATGGGAGCCAGTGGGGTCAAGCATCTAACCATTCGCTAAAGATAAACATAGCTGGACTTCTCCAAGTGGGAATCCAACAAATATTTTCTTACACATCCATAGGATTGTACTTATTCTTGGGTTACAAAAAGCATTGCTTGATCGAAAACATCTTGAAAACAAACACTTAACATCATCATTCAAATTTCAAACCCTTTTGTAGACAAATACAATTGACTCGATCCATATGTTATTGCTTGCCCTTGGGATTCACATCCTTAGAAGTTTCTAAACATTGTATTACATCTCTATTTGTCTACTTAAGTAAACAATAGGTAAATCCTTGCCTTGGGTTCATCAAATTTCCACATAACATACTTTGTGGGGTTTGAAGAAATTAAGACATTGGACATCTTAGTTTGAAAACTTAATCAAAGAAAGTGTTTTTGGTAAAATAAATCCATTAAGCAAAGCTAAGGAAAATGAACTTTCATGTGTGTTGAAGCTTCACGATTCTTGAAAAAGTCCAAAGTGAAGGTCATTGGTTCAAAATCCAAAAATGTATGTTCAAGTGGAATTACTTCTTGGTTACAAAGGTCTATAGAAGCATTGTATGCTCTTCAATACCTAGGTCTAGGCAAAAAAAGTGTCTTTTTTAGGTTCATCTTAGGATCAAAATCTTTTTCATCCATCCTTCAAACATCAAAACAAACATCACCTCATCATCACCTTTTGGAAAATCTTGAGATCATCCTTAATGCTAGGCTTTTTGGAAAAATAAAATTCATCAAAATCATTGAGACTAAATCCTTGAAGACTTTATCAAAATCACCTTTGGCTAGGTATGTGTAAATGCATCCTTTTGCATATGCTTAGTCAAAGTTATCAAAATCATCTTGTTTAGCTTAGTATATGTAGATGAATCCTTCTTCATATACTTGGTTAAACTATCATCTTGTTTGAATAAGTGTGGGTAGATGCATCCTTCTCCCCACACATATTCAAATTATCATCCATTGAACAAATCTATCCCTTAGATAAATCATCCAACATCTTAGGGTCTATTTCGTTCAAAATCAAAAGCAAATCAAAATCAAAATCAAGGACAAATCCAAAATCCAAAATCAAATCAAAATCAAAATCCGCAACATATCTGAAAGTCCTAAAAGCCTAGTATCTCCTTCAAGATTTATCAAAAGGCAAAACATTCATATCATCCACCCCTTACATCATCATCATATCACCTTTCGATCCTCAAGATATCCTAAAATTTTCTACTTTGGGCATAAAGTAAAGATCAATCCAAAGAACCAAGAGATTCATCTCTCCTATTCTCAAAAATTGATCCTTGTTTTATGGTTCAAACTAGATCTCAATACAAGAAGAGTATGGAAGCCAACAAAGAAACACCCACTTCAAGTGATCTTAGCCAAACAAACGTTGAAATGAATCCCACCGAATCAAGCAATCCTTTGACCATCTCATCATCACAAAATCCGCAAGAGGAAAACCAAGGAGAGGATCTTTACCTTTGGAATGTCTCACAAAGAAATAACTGAAATGCTCCAAAATCTGGAAAACCATAAAATCATCAATATCATGATGAGGCTTAACCCTTCGTTATACATGCTTGAGCTAGCAAAACAAGGGGCCAAGTTACCTTCGAATTTCGATGTGAGTACTATAGTAGAGACATCTTTTCCTCCAATCTCATCCACCATTCCCATCTCATCTACACCCCCATCCCAAATCATCACGCAAAACATTCCACAGATCACGACATTGTTTGCTCCAATCCAACCCAATGTTAATAAGGGAAATGCATTTCTCAATGCTATTCAAACATACCCCCTTGTTAATAATCAAAACTTGGATGCAAATACCTTCTTGGAACAAAACATACCCGAAAACCCATTACATAAGAATGTTCCTCTCACGTTCCATCATGATCCATCATCATCATTTTTTCACGCAACACCTCAAACTTCTCTCCTCACAAATTCACAAGAAGAGGGAGATATGTTCAGACCAGGGGGCATTTTTGACACCACAAAATTCTTGCAAGAACTCATACCCCTCACATTTCCACCTCTTCCATCATTTCCATTATCATCCATACCACTCCTTGGTTTAGGACTTCCCCCTCTACCAACTATCAATCAAACCAACATCCCAAATATCAATCAAAGCATTATGCCAAATGCTCAAAACTTGTCATTGATATCACAACAACAGATGACAAGGACACAAGAAATTGCAACATCATCAAACACCCCCTTAACATCACAAACCATGGTCTCCCAAGGACCAACCACATCAACACCACCATCCATCACTCAAAAAACCAACACGACATCATTGCTCACCACAAACACCATTCTAAATCCACCACCACCCCCACCACCACCAACTTCCACCACATCAAACCAATACAACGCGGCATTGCAAGATGCTTTTCAAAGGGAATACCAACAAGTGCAAAAATAAAAAGACGCTTAACCATATTCAACGTTTCGTTGGCGCCCTGCCAACCTGGGCAGCCAGATTACAAGTAAACCCAAGCCGCTATTGTAAAACCAAACAAGTCACTGGCCGTGCGGTAAGCATTGCGTTATCAAAAGGTTGTTCGCTAACAAGATCTATTTACAACAACAACAAGCCGCGTACAAGCATATCAAGCCCAGAAAGCACAAGTATGTTCTCTCAAAGTTCAGGAAAATGCTTAATATCAAGCACATAAAGCATGAGCACAGGCACAAATTCTTGCACAAAGAAAAAAAACACAATTACAAGCATATCAGCAAGCAATACAACAATATCAAGAGCAACAAGAAGCAGTCGAATTAACAGCCCAACAACAAGCATTGTTAGAACAACAACAAGCACAACAACAAGCACAACAATGTGGAAGCATTACCTCGCCAGCGCAATGTACAAAATGCCTCATTGAACAACAACACATTAACGAACCCCACCCATTCAACCCATGATCGAAACACCCCAAAAAACCTTCATCCCACCCCTCGATTCTCAAAATGATGTAATGACAAAAATCAGGTTGCTCTCACAACAAGTGCTCGATCTTCAATCAGGATGAACCACAAAGACACCAAGCAACTTGTGTCCCTACCCATTCGACAGGAGCCTAGTGATGAAACCATTCCCCAAGGATTTTGAGATCCCCAAGTTTGACAAATATCATGGGATGGGAAACCCTGAAGATCACAATAGGGAATTCCAGGTTCATTGCATGGAAGTCACATACGACGATACTTATCTGATGCGGCTATTTCCTAGGAGTTTGGCTAGACACGCTATGGAATGGTTCTCTCATCTACCTTCAAGCATTAGAACATTTCAAGAAATTATAGACGCATTCATTAAGAACTATGCATGCAACATTGCAATGGATGTTAGTCTAGAAGAACTCTCAGCTCTGAAACAAGGAAAGGGTGAATCTTTCACTTCATTCCTATAATGATGGCGATCCAAGGCCAATCGGAACAAGTGGACCATGCTAGAAGAACAACAAGTTTGCACCATCATCACCAACCTTGACGGCCTCTTTGGAATTTCATCTCTCAAGGCTCGTGGCATCAAATTATTATATTGATCGGGCTTGATCCCCAAGGTGTTTAGTATCAAAAGAGCCCTTATGACTCAACCCACGAGATCAACTTCATACCCCCAACAACAAAACAACTTCCCACCATCCAACTACAACAATAAACCTCACACATGGGTAAGGAAAATTTTTTTTACTAATGATGGTGTCGCCGATGCCAAGGTGGTTTATTAGTGCCCCTCGGCCAAAATACACCTCGCACTTCACAAATCCAAATCCAACAACACCAAAAATTAACACGCCAACACGTAACAACCAAACAACAATCCACAATCAACAATCTCAATGATCGTAAGGGACCACCCCAATGCAACAAGAGTTATCCCAAATGAAAATACACTGCTTTGGGGGAGCCACTCGAAGTCATCATGAAAAAGCTAATAGACAAAAAACTCATCAAGGCTCCTACCTTTGAGAATTACCAAGAACCGAATGTAAAACCTCCTTGGTATAATGAGAATAAACTTTGTGAATTCCATAAAATCAAAGGCCATACCACAAACAGTTGCATGAGATTGAAAAACATCATTCAAGATCTCATCGATAAAAGAATTATAAACGTGGAACAGCCTACAGGAAATCAGGATCTTAAGATATATACGAATCTGATGTCGAATCATGGCAACAAAGGGAATAACAATGACAAAGGGAAAGGCACCCACTCAAACATAAATCATGTGTATGAAACAGTCGTCGCCTCCCTAGATGAAAGTTGCATGGTCATCACCATCAAAGGTTCCCATGCCGAAGATTGTGGAGTCACAACAAGAGGCGAAAAAGTTTCCATCGTAGGATCATCCCAGCCAAACAAAGTCCCTACATCTAGATTTGTCCCTAATGGCTACAATGTCCTAGACCAGCTCAAAAGAATGCCAACATAGATCGCCATCATGGAGTTGCTAAAAATCTCATCTGCCCATAGGAAAATCCTTGAAGAAGCGTTGGCTTCATCTACTGTCCCTGTAGATCTTGATGCCGAGAAATTCCAAGCTATGGTCGAAAACATCATCACACCTAATATCCTGACATTCTCTGACTAGGATTTCCCCGCTCAACCATCTCACAACTGTGCACTTCACTTGGAAGTAATAGTACATAAGAGCAAAGTCAAAAGGGTCTTGGTAGACGGAGGTGCGGGCTTGAACATTTGTTCTCTCAGCCTCATCAAGCAATTAAAGATATCAGAAGATTTTATCGACAAAGGAAAGGGTATCACAATAAGAGCGTATGACGATCAAGAAAGAGTGTCTCAAGGCACGATCAAACTCCCTATTCAAGTAGGGACAACTCTCATGGAAACCACTTGTCAGGTCCTGAACCTTGACTTGCCATATAATATCCTCCTAGGATGCCCATGGATTCATGCAATGAAGGCAGTAGCATCGACTTTCCACCAATGTGTGAAATTTACACATGAAGGACAAGAAGTTACTATCCATGGAGATCCTGAACCCTTCTCCTACTGCAAAATCCTCAAAGCAAAGTATTACAAAATCCCCCAAGTACCAATAAATGATGAGGGCCCATCCACACCTTATATCGATCCCGCCACTCTCGCATCCACTTATGCGACAGAGACACCCGCCATTCCCACCATCTCTGACATCAAGCTCATTATCCAAGATAATGGCTGTGGAAACTACAAGCTCCCTAATAATGCCTTTGTGGTAGGAGAGTTAACACAATCTCCTAGATCACAGGGACGCCCACAAATAAATGAGGCTTCCACATCTCAAACATCTCCTAAAGACTACCCTAAATTCACAAGCTAGGGAGACCTTGGTCAAGAATTTATTGAGGCAGATCCATCTCATATGCTATATCAAGATGAAAGACCAATACCTGACTTACCAATGGATGATAGAAACAAGGTTCTGCAAATGATGCTTGCAATGGGCTACAACAGAAACCAAAGACTTGGACAAAACGACAATGGGCTTATAACACCTATCATTTCGGAGATGCCACCAATAACAAATCTTGTCCTTGGATGTACCCCTTCGAGTATAACCATACGAGGCCGAAGTCCTCCAGTTAGAATGGTTAATAATCCTCCTCAGCCGACCGCAACAGAACTACGCTTACCAGTATCTACAAGTAGAGTCATAGATAACTTTACATTTGATATAACCAACGTCTGTAGTAGTAGTGATGACGAGGACCCCACATCCAAATTACCTAGGCTATTTGAAGATACCACTCTTTGCATGATTAGCACCCTATCTTTTGAATCAAACCACCAAAGTCATGAGATCCGCTTAGTATATCCCCAACTCATCAACTATGACCAACAAGGACCACCAGTTCTTGATACATTTGAAAACGATGAGGCACTCTCGGAATTCATGGGATTGCGGGATAACATTCTAGATGGGGACCATAAAGCAGGGTTCATAATAGAGTTAGACACACATGCCTATTATGGGGAAATGATTGAATCCCTTAGTCGCAAAAGTGAGAAATTAAGATTAATATCCAAGTCCTTGAGTGAAAACCACACTGTGGCACTCTCTGACTAGAAAAAATTAAAAAGAAAGGACGCATCCAACGGTGAAAACCTCTCTGAGGCACCCGAGGATGGGGGATTCAATCTTCCTTTAAGAGTTATTCATCAAGAAAAGTCAGCAGTCTTGGTAGAAAAATCCAATCCGGTCAACCTACGAACAAAGGAGACCCCGCATATCATGTTCTATGCAGAATCACTACTATCAGAAGAACAAGAGCTCCTAGAGGCATTTCTAAGAGAAAGACAGATAAACTTCACATGGAGTTATGCTGATATGCCAGGACTTGATCCAGAGACTGTGGTTCATCACTTAGCAGTGTATCCAGAAGCAAAACCTGTTAAACAAAAACTTCAAAAAATGCACCCTCAGATTGCCCTATTAGTCAAAATGGAGCTAAAAAAGCTATTAGATGCAAGATTCATCCGACCAATAGATTACCCACAATGGGTGTCAAACTTGGTACCTGATTCAAAACCCGATGGGAACATCAGAATCTACACAGACTTCAGAAACTTGAATAAAGCATGTCCAAAGGACAACTTCCCGCTTCCCAACATCGATATGATTGTGGATATGACAGTTGGACATGAAATGTTGTCACTAATGGATGGATTCTCAGGGTACAATCAGATCATGATAGCTAAAGAGGACCAACATAAAACCACTTTCACTTGTCCATGGGGGACATACTATTGGAACATGATGCCATTCGGCTTAAAAAACGTAGGAGCGACATATCAAAGGGCCATGACATGATTCATAAGATAGTCGAAGACTATGTCGATGACATTCTAGCTAAGTCCAGAAAGAGAAAAGATCACATAGCAACCCTAAGTGCCATCTTTGACAAGCTGGAGGAGTACAAGGTCATATTAAACCCTAAGAAGTGTGTATTCGGCATACAATCGGGAAAGCTCCTAGGATATATAGTGTTAATGAGGGGCATCGAGGTGGATCTAGCAAAAGTAAAAGCAATCCTCGAGATGGAGGCATTGAAAACATTAAAGCAGCTAAGAGGTCTACAAGGCGGACTCCAATCCATTCGTAGATTCATAGCACAATTGGTGGATAAACAGAACTCATATTCCCACCTACTCCACAAGGGAGTAGCGTACAAATGGGATACCAAGTGTGAAGAGGCATTCAACAAAATCAAGGAATACCTACTGACACCACTAGTCTTAATGCCACCAATCCCAAGAAAACCATTGATTCTATACGTATCAGCAACCGCAGCAGCCCTTGGAGCTCTTTTAGCTCAGCATGAAAAAAATGGAACAGAAAGGGCCATTTATTACATCAACAGGACAATGGTTGGGCATGAGCTAAACTATTCATTCATCGAGAAAGCATTCCTCGCAGTAGTGTTTGCATCACAAAAATTCAGACATTACATGTTGGCACATAAAATAAAACTCATCGCCAAAATCAATCCTCTCAAGTATCTACTATCAAAGGCAATGCTCACAGGAAGGATGGAAAAATGGGTGATGATACTATTAGAATATGACATCGAATATGTGGAGCAGAAAGCAATCAAAGGTCAAGTCATCACAAATCAACTTGCAGAAGCACCAATCTATTTAGAGAACCCTCTCATCTCAGAGTTTCCAGATGAATCCATTTTCAATCTCAACGTAGCTAACCATTGGAAACAATACTTTGATGGCTCATACACACAGCATGGGTCAGGAGCCGGTGTTTTCTTTATCACACCACAAGGGGATTGCATACCAAGGTCCTACAAATTGGCATTTTCGTGCACCAATAACATTGTGGAATATGAGGCTTTGACCATCGGTCTCAGAATAGCAGTGTAGTGGAACATCATAGTTCTCAAAGTGTATGGAGAGACTCAATTGATCATAAATCAAGTAAACAATGAATACCAGACCAAGGATGATAAGCTTACTCCATGCAAAAAGTTGGTGGAGACTGAAAGAATCCTTCATTGAAATCACATTTGAGCAGATTCCTAGAACCAACAACAGAGCAACAGAGCCATGGCAACAATTAGATCCTTACTCGACATCCCCCACAATGTTCCAAAGTATGAATTCCTAATTGAGCAGCTTCTCGTGCCTACATTCGAGGTACCAGAATCAGAATATGTGTGTGAAATTGTTGGTCCTGGCGATCCTTGGTATCATGACATTTACACATACCTTCATATAGGAGTCATTCCTGTTGACCTACCTTCAAACCTAAAACGAACCTTTGTAAAAAAAGGCATCTAGATTCGTCATCCTAGGAGATACCCTATATCGTAGGAGCATAGAAGGAACCCTACTACATTGCTTAAATGTTGAGGAGGCATTAACCGCTCTAATTGAAGTACATAACGGTATTTGTGGGTCACACTCGAGTGGAATGACCATAGCCAAGAAACTGCTGAGGATGGGGTATTATTGGCCCACAATGGAAAGAGAAGCACATGATTATGTTAGAATTTTTTTACAATGTCAGTAGCATGGGGACCTCATCCATGCTCCATCTCAAGAGCTTCATCCTATCGTCACACCATGGACCTTTTCACAGTGGGGACTCAATCTCATTGGGAAAATCACACCCACTTCATCTAATGACCACAAATTCATCATAACCGCAACAAAGTACTTTACTAAGTGGGTGGAGGCCATACCCATGACGTACATAACTGGGAAGCAGATTTCAAAGTTCATCCTGAACTATCTCATTTGCCGATATGGTGGTCCACAAGCCATTATCTCAGATAATGGGACACCATTCAAGAATCAGGAGGTTCATGACTTATGTGAAAAATTCAAAATCCAACATCACTTCTCCACCCCATACTATCCCCAAGGCAATGGCCAAGCAGAAGCTACAAACAAAACCATCTTGAAAATCCTCAAGAAAATAGTCAATGACGCAGGTCGTGACTGGAATTTACAGCTTAATCTGACCCTCTGGGCCTATCGAACCAGTATCCGCACACCCACTGGAACCACCCCCTTCTCCCTGGTCTACAGATCAGAAGCAGTATTCCCCATTGAGATCGAGCTCCCATCACTTAGGATATCACTGCAAAACCTCATCACAGATGAAGAGTACCAAGTCTCAAGATTAAATGAGTTGGAGCTACTAGATGAGCAATGGATAGATGCCTTGAATCATTTTTAAGTCTATCAGAATAGACTCAAAAGGAGCTATAATAAGAAAATTAGAAACCGGAGTTTCCAAGTCAGAGAACTGGTCTTAAAAGAAAATCAAAAGAATGTCCCAAACTCAAGCAACAAAGGAAAATTTGAACTCAATTGGTTGGGACCATTCATTATCACAAAGAAGTTATAAGTCGTGGGCATATCAATTCATCAACACCGGCGGGGAACCCTACAAGAGCTCATGAATAGCTCTCATCTCAAAAGTCTGCCTAACCTTTCGGCTGTATAGAACCAAAAATTAAAAAAAATCTTAAAAAGTCCTGAAAAAATGGTTACCTTGGTGAAAACCCCGCAAGTAACTTGGTGACAACAAAAATCAAAAAGAAAAAATCCAAAATCGTAAAAGGATCGGAAGTAGTAAAGAAGAGAAAAAAATCATCCCTAGTGAAAACCACTTTGCGGAACTTTGGGCGTAATTTGGTGAAAACTCCGGCAAAACAAAGCGCTTCATGGCGTGAATAAGTTAATTCTTCCATCCACTAGATCTTTATGCATCATCCATCCATTTCACTTCCATCATCCATCGATTCGATCCTCAGATCCATCACTCATCCACTTGCATTCGCACTTACATAGCTTGGTCCTTATTTCTATCATTGATCCTCCTAGTATTCTTCATTTGGCCCATCCTCAAGGTCAGCTTGTTCTGCCTTTATCAGAGTAGTTTATTGCACTGTGCTGGGGGCATGTTCTCATCGAATCAGATTCATGTATATTCTTAAAATCCTAAATATCAAAAAATCCAAAAACATCAAAACGTAAAAAAATCCAAAAACATCAAAAACATATCAAAATCCAAAAACATGTCAAAAAAATCAATGCGCCAGGGTCGCCTTTGAAATGTAACCACGCCGCATCGAGTTTTGAACGTAGGCAAAGGTTGATCTTTGATCATCCCTGCCATTATTTGGTGTCACCAGAGTCCGGCCATAATAAACCGCATTTCATCAAGTGTATATCAACATCCGGTGAAATCTACTAACTCGCCAAACTACGCGTGGGTCTGGCGTGTATAACGAGGAAAGGCTCATTTGTTGATCAGCCCTCGAGGCCCCTAGGATAGGTCTTTATGTTAGTCTCTTGGTCAAAATCTCAAAAAATCCCAAAACATTTGGAAAATGAAAAAATCAAAACATTCATAAAATCTCAAAAAATACCAAAAACAACCTCAAAACATCTCAAAAAGAATAAAAAACATCCAAATATTTGAAAAAAATCCATCCATCTCATCTCACTCGCACCCGCAATAACACTCATAATAATCAATCGTCATCTTCAATCTTTTGTAAGACAATCAGAAACAAGTCTAGCAAGGTGAAAGTGAAAACTCAAAATGTCAAGTCTTAGGTCTAAGTCAGTGCATAAGCAAGTTGGTCATCTCTTTGTATCAGTAACTCATCATCCAAATTGGTCCCATATCAATCATCATTTAGAACACTTTGGATAAACAAAATGACGTGCCGCCATCCACTAACATGTCCTAGGATGAATCCTTCCTACAATGGGCATTATCTTTTAGCAATAGTTTCGGTTCTTATCCTTAGAAAAACACATCCTCTTTTCATTAGCGGTATTGAAGAGCATTAGTTTGTTTGTTTACTTGGTCTTTATCTTTTGACTTATCTTATTCGCGCTCATTCCAAGGACCTCTCGATGATATCTGAACGAAGGATTTAGAGAAATAGGAATGGGGCAACAATCATTACCTTTTTGTCTGCTATGCTTGTTGGATGTACTTGTAATATAACCTTGGCGAATACTTGCTTTGTTAGGTATGCATGGAGGAGGTTTTGAACAACTTGTTGACTATTGAATGGATAGGTTTACCTTTCCGTGTTTTGGTCCGAGGTGTTTTCAAATTATAAAGTGCATCCTAGCAAGGTTTCTGTATGTTAGGTGTGAACAAGGATACTCCTATCTGATTGTCAAGTCAAATTCCATCACACTAGGTACAACGCCATCTTGGTTTTCTATACCTTGATGCATCATACCACGTGCGTTATCAAACACAAGAAAATTTGGCCCTTTGAAAATCCCAATTCCTCGACAAGTAATCATCACCATTTGCATTTGCATCATCTTGTGTCTGGTTGAAATGACTTCTTCTTTTCTTGCTCATCACGCTAACAAGGTACTATGATAGTTGATCATCATCACCATCATCGTCATCGATCCTGCATCCACAAATCATTAACATATTGCATAAATATATCATATAGGAAATACAACATATCATATAGGAAACACATCCATAACATTTCAATCATCATATAAACAGGTTATCAAAGGCATTCTTCATAGATAGGTGCATCCATTTCATCGCATTTCATCCATTACATTGCATCGTATTACATTATATGAATCATTGCATAAACATTTCATGGGCATTTCATAACCATCTCACAGTGCCACCTATTGCATAATCATACATAATAGGGAGATAAACATTATAAGATAAATCCATCACATACATACTTACATAACATCATGGCATCATCTCACACATTACATTACCCATCATCATACCACATTGCATAGACATATCATTGCATTATGTTAAATACATCACATACATTACATCATCATTTAATATGTTTAAAATAATAACATTTGTTATTCTAAGCATCTTAAAAAACCATCTCATTTGCATTACATAAAACCATCTCATTTGCATCATATCACGACCATCGCATTCACATTACATCATTCATGCCATAACATCATAAATCATTCATTGCATGAATCATTCCACATAAGCATAAAAACAAAACAATCCATCACATACAAAATGTACATCCATCCATAATCCGTTCATATATAAGCATAATTCACATAACATTTCACGTATGTACCATATCATTTTGCACATTACATTCCACATCACATATCACATCATCATTGGCATCAACATAAAACAGATCATCATATAGACAACATCATTGCACATCACATTTTCATATCATAGGTTAACATAATATAGATCTTTTAGTCAGAATCATAATGCATACATCATCAAAAATAAATGCATCCATAAAAACATCATTGCACAACATATAGAAGTAAAATCATACATGCATAAATAAAGGGTGCACATTGCACCACATCAAAATCATCATCGGCTCATATATATATATATATATATATATATATATCAATAACACAAGTTGTCACAGTACAAATAATAAAATCGATCACTGTATATATGTGTCAATCAGTACAAAAGGCCCATCGGGCTATCAAAAATGAGCCCATAAGGCACAAAAAGTATCATATCATCTCGATCAAGCTCTGTCCCTATGGATGCTGCCCTCACCTCTATCGCCATGACCCTTTGCTAGTCTATGGCTGGCCTGCTCTGAGTACTTTGGGACCCGTTCTACTCTGGGTATGGCCTCATGATAGTACCTCTGATAGTACTCAGCCTCTTGGACGACATCCCTATAGGATCGAACTGACACTATACCTCGGGAGGGAGGGAGGTTGTCATGCTCTCTGGAAGTCAAGAGCCTCTACCTAGCTCGTGGGTCGCCAGCTCAAGTACCAAGCCACCAGCAAATGGGCTCTAATCCCTCTTTTAGCTCCGGAAGCTACTTCCTCTCTGGGCCTCAGCTTCATCTTCAATCGCCGGTTTTACTCCGGATTCCTCGAGCTTGTAATCGCTAAGCACCGGGTGATCCCGGGATTCACCTCGCCCAATTGGCTGTATCGGTGGCTACACCCGAGGTTGATCCTCACCTCGCGGTGGTGAGCACCGTGGCTCCCCGCCGCCGGGTTTAAGACGGAATTATCATTTCCGCCTCGCTAGACTAGTGGGCACAACTGCTGATCTTATTGGACATCCCTCTCGCCTTCCTCCCACTGCTCTTAACTCTTTTTGTTGATCTAGAACTACACCCCAAAAATCGCCAATCGCTTTAGGTTAAACCAATCCCCTAAGCCTTAGGTCGCGGTCGATTCCACGAGCTCGATCATAGGCCCATGGCTAGCCACCAACCGGCCAGTTGTCCACCGGGTGAATATATCGGGCCTCTTTACATACCCGTCATGCCGCTGCGGAAGACGGCTAAGCATAATCATCATTGGGACGACTCGGCGTTCTCGACCGAGATACCGCATTACCGGCAAGTACCTCTATCATGGTGTTCTCGCCTACATAAAACAAGATCGTATGGCTATAGAACAACCGATCGCATCGCCGTACTTTCATCCGGAAGTCGTAATAATTTCAAGGTATGGTCACTAGGTGAAAATATGCATCTCATCCAAGACCCTCTGCCAGTAGGGGATCTTGTGCTCACTAGCATGTGTAAAGGACACACGGCCTCTGTAATGCCACATGAGGGGATCATCTGGTAGCATCGAAACTAAAACAACATGTGGACGCAGCAAGGCAATGTGCCCCCATGCCCGACGGAAGAAGAGGTCACCCCTCGCCCGGACGCTTCACCATCCATGTAGATGTAACACATGGAGGTCTCGCTATAACGGTTGAAGAACAGTTCCCATGCAAAAACTTAACCGACTTGTTCTCAACCATCCACTTAGCAATATCCCCAACTGACTAAAATATCTACCACCAAAGGGGCAATGACACTCCAAATGATGGTTGCAATCACCTACCGGATCCAGAGGTGCCAGATCCTATTATGCCGCCGATTCTTATTTGTCCCTCGGTAAAACAATGTCTCGCGGTGGTAAGCGGGACTGCGGGTAAGCCTCGCGGCTCCTCGCCCATACTGCAATCGCCCGGACGCATCGCGGAATCAACAATCACAAAATACACCAAACATCCTCGAGGGTGACGGTGGCCTCGCTAGTGGGAAGATGAAACAACGACGTCTCACTGTGCCATCTCTCGACTAGCGCTGACAACATCCCTAGGTGAGTGCGAATGGGCACCGCGTAAGAAATATACCATAACCCCGCATCCATCTCCGGGTCCCTGCCGCCGTCCCACAAAACCCGTAATAATTCACACTGCAGTTTCACGGTAGAGCCCCGCCGCTGGCCCCACACCAAGGAAGGTCACCATGTTAAAAAAAAAGTTGAAAAATTATTCGTCGAACGTTCCAGGAACAAAGTCCTAGGATGTGGTATCATAAATTTGATACATATGTGTTGATTTTGGGGGTTGAGCATTCTAAATCGGATCATTGTGTTTATTATAAGACTAATGGTGATCATTTCCTATTTATTGCATTATATGTTTATGATATGTTATTTATTATTAAAAGGAAAAGTATGATTTTGAAATTGAAATCTCAACTTGATGCTAAATTTGAAATGAATGACCTTGGTGAAACTAGACACATTCTTGGGATGGAAATTAAAAGAGATAGAGTGAACGGAAACTATGGCTTGGCCAAAGTAAGCATGTCAATGTAATTTTACAAAGGTTTGATATGTAGGATTATAGACTGTTGTGTGTTCCTTTTTTATCTCGAATAAAGTTATCTATTTTAGATTGTCCAACATCCCCATCAAAGATGGAAAACTTGAGCAGAATGCTTTACCAAAGTGTAGTTGGAAGTTTGATGTATGTTATGGTCCATACAAGAATTGACATTGCCCAAGTAGTGGTACTTCTTTCTAGATATATGTCTAATCCTAGTAGAGCTCATTAGGATGCAATTAAAAGAGTCTTCAGATATTTGTGGTGTACCTTAGAGTATTCCTTGTGTTATCATAACAATTTAATTGAAGACAATATTTCCCTCGATATACATGGTTATGTGGATTTAGATTGGGTAGGTGATGTTGATAGAAAACAATCCATAAGTGCTTATGTGTACTTTATTTAGTGGTGCAATTAATTGGATGAGTAACTAACAAGCTATGGTTGCTTTCTGCACTATTGAAGTTGAGTATATGGTAGCTACTCGTGCTTGTAAAAAATACATTTAGATTAAGAGACTATGTTTAGATATTGGAATAAAACAAGGTGTAGTGACAATTTATTGTAATATTCAGAGTGTGATATGTCTAGCTAAGAACCTGGCATTTCATGTCAAGACCAAGAACATTGATGTGCAATATCATTTTGTTAGAGATATAGTAAAATATGGCAGGGTGAAACTGGTTAAGGTAGAGACTTTGATGAATGTTGTTGATTCTCTAACTAAGCCTATGAGCACATACAAGTTCAGATGGTGTTAAGATTCTATGGGATTTTCTACCCCTAGCAATTAAGAGATGATATTTATACACCCTCCTGTTGCTCTTGCAAGGTGTTCAACAAGTGGGATATTTGTTAGGAAAATGTGTCTCAACCTTGCAATTACATAAGGTATTGTTGATACGTCAATGCAAGGGGTGCCTGGGGGGGTGCCCCCAGTGAGGGGTCCTAGGGGATCATCCCCCCAATGGGAGTTCTAGGGGCCACACCCATGAAAGCTAAATTTTATGTATATTTTATTATTTTAAATCTAGAATGTGTATTATTAGGTCTCAGATTTGACGATCAATTTTTTTTTGGCATGACTTGCCCTAGAAGACAACCTGATTTTATTAGGGTGTTGTATTATGATGAATTATGAGAGTCTAGTAGTGGTCGTGTTGCCTCTAGATCTTCGATTGGTGATACTCCTATGAGAAGCTTCTTCTGCAAGTATATTGTAATCTTTGTGATTTTTGAATAATTTATTGGGAAGCTTTTGGAGTTTGGGGTTTTTCTCCCTAAATGGTTTTCCCCACATAAATCATTGTGTTGTGATATGCATGATATTTATGTTTATTTATGTTTAATTTTATGTAACTATTGAAAATATTGTAAATTTTTGCATTATCCTCCTCTCAAGATTAGTGTAGGAAGTTATTTCGCTACCTTAGCTTCCTTACACTAGGTACTTTGTAGTCGAGCCTTGTTGAAAGTATGAAGGTGTTTTCATTGATTTCAATAGGAAGTCTACAGGCTAGTGTTGTCATTGATGTCAACTATGTGTTTAGGAAGCTTGTTGCATAATGAAGATTTTGAGGATATTATTTTGTGAAAAAGAGGAAAATAGGTTGTTGTAGGTTGTAAATGTGTAGTTGAGATATTGAGGAAGTGTTGTGAGTACATGGATCTATCTTTTTGTTCTAGTGTTTGAAGATGAGTTGGAGTGAGGTAATGAGCTGATATGATGTCTCTAGTACTTGGTTTCCAAGTGCTTTTGAAAAAAATTGATAGAAAAAGTAAACAATGTTGTGCAAGTGTTTAGAATGTGCTTTGGGATGTGCTTCGTGTTTCTTCCATGTTAATGATATTCTTGTGAAAAGATGATATGTTCTTTGAGGTTGTTAGAAGTTGTTATATCTAGAATTTTGGTTTTTGGATTGTTGGTCAGAGGAAGTTGTGTTCACCAGTATGTGAACTGGTTTTGTAGTGTTATATAGAGGTGTCTAGGAGAAATGTATTTGCTCCACATTTCTCTGCAATTTATTTTCAGGACTTGTGATTTTGAATGATATTTAATGGTGGTGTTATCTTGTTTGTGTCAAGAGGATTTGTGGTTAGGTGTACCAGACATTTTAGATTATTTTAAGGAGGCATGTACCTAATGTCTAATGTATTTTCACGAGTAACGACTAACCTAGAGTCTACACTACATTCAAAATTGATCAAGTATTAATGAAGTAATAGCATGGTGTGTGAGATTTAATTTGGGTCTCATTTAAGTGTTGTTTTGGTCCCCTTTCATTCTTATCCATTGTAGGAATGTTTAGGTGCTAACCCAATTTGAATTTGTAAGTATAATAGATAGATTACCGACCTTGGAGAAGGTGTTTGAGGTTGAGGTTGATATAAATAAGTGTGGTGTTGTTGTGAGATGCAAGAGATAATCAAGAAAGAGTCAAGATATATGTTAGATCAATGTGAATGATGTTTGTGATACAAATTTGAGCAAAGCAGTGTGAACTTCAAAGTGTTGGACTTTTGAATGTAGTGATCTAAAGGTGTCTGCAATCTTTCAAACAAGGATGTGAAAGTGTTGGAGCATTTATGGTGGATTCCCTATTGTATTGATAATTTGTTCTATGTGTAACATTTATCTTCTATCTTCTTGTATTCTTTCAGTGGCAATGATCCCTTGTTGTTAGCCTTTCTAGACAACATGTTTTATTCTAGAAATGAACCCTTGTACCAATTTTGTTATTACTTATATTGTGACCTGATCCTCACTGTGGTTTTTCCCTCATTGTGTTTTCCAAGTAAATCTGGTGTTCTCTTGTGTGGTGTTGTTATTTTAGTTTCTTTTATGTTTATTTCATGATTAATCACATTAATAGAATAAGGGTTTAATGAATGCATG
Organism: Sequoia sempervirens; assembly: GCA_007258455.2. Classification (NCBI taxonomy): domain Eukaryota; kingdom Viridiplantae; phylum Streptophyta; class Pinopsida; order Cupressales; family Cupressaceae; genus Sequoia; species Sequoia sempervirens. Next base: position 10,616 of record VDFB02363096.1, on the reverse strand, counting down.
TGGATCTGATTACTATTGAGGTTTTTAATGTTTTAATCGGCTACAACTGATTCACCCCCCCTCTTAGTTTTCTTGTTCATTCAATAATTGGGATTAGAGCAATGTTCCTTGGAGAAGAGCTTTATCACTTAAGGTAGATCCAAGATGGTGAAGCAAATTGATTGCCCTAGATTTGATGGAACAAAATATGTATTCTGAAAGACAAAGATGGAAGGATATTTGTCGGCTCATGGATTTGAGATTGAAAAAAGAAATATGTTCCTCCTGTGAATGGCCTGAGCACAAGTGATGAGATCGAGGCACATGAAGTAAATGGTAAGGAAAGATTTATTTTAATGAATAGTCTTTCAAATTTTGAATTGGTTAAAGTTATGAATCTTAAGACTGCTAAAGAAGTTTAGGATAAGCTTGAAAGTATTTGTGAAGGAGATGAAAAGGTCAAACAATCTAAGTTATAGAATCTAAAGGCACAATTTGAGACTATGTGAATGTTTGAAGATGAAACAATTGCAACCTACATGCAAAGGGTTGATGAACTAGTAAGTGCTATGAGAGATCTTGGTGCACAAGTCAAAGAACCTAGGGTGGTAAGGAAAGTTCTCACAAATCTTCCTGATTCATATAGTGAAAAGGTATTTGTTATTGAGGAAGTTGAAAATTTTAATACTTATTCTAGAGATCAGTTGATTGGTACACTAACTTCTTTTGAAATGATAAATCTTGGTATGAAAAATGATACAAAAGTAGAGACTACTTTTAAGGCTGGAAAATTAGAAAAGATTGAAGATTGAGATGGAGATGATCTTGATGATTTGGAAGCTAACTTTGTAAGAAGGATGAAAAATGGCATCGATAAGTACAAAGGTAAACTACCTTCCAAATGTTTTAGCTATGGTGACATAGGTCTGTGGACACGTAAAATATACCGATTGACATTGTGCACTTGATCCTAACTACTAACATCATTTCATCCTGAATCATTCTGGCCTAACCATTTAATCAAATTTCCTTATCCGATTAAATTAATATCAATTTACTTCCTTAACACTAAATAAGTCATTTTGTATCTAATTAAGTCAATCTCTTTGTTACTCAACCAATCCATCTTACTCCACTATCCCTATTTAATTAAATAACCACTTTTATTTGATTAAATTTAAAGTCTATCCATTAAATTAAATAAATTAAAACCTTCTTTATTTGATTTAATCTAACACTATTTCTTTTAATTAAATAAAATCAAAAATCTTTATTTAATTAATATCTTATCATATTTGCCACTATTGGCTAGTGTGAGATGGTCTATATATGTGGCATTGCTTGTGTTCTTGCCACTAAGGTTCAAACCATATTGGGGTGGTATTGTTGAATGGTTGTATCCTAGTTCATAGCTCCCACGTTTACCCCTTGAATAAAATCTCATCATATTCCTCTCTTATTTGATTTAAATAAATCCATAAACTTGAGTCAAATAGGTCACATCATCTAACCTCTCTCATTAAATTAATTAACCCTTGATTAATTTAATCTCATCTCATGTCCCATCCTCTAGATAATGTAAGTTGCACATGAAAATAGATTTAATTGATTTATTAAATCTCTATTTTTCTCACAAGGCATCTTTTGGAATATTCTCTCAATTTGAATTCAAAAACTCCAAGTCAACATGTACATCCAACAAGGCAATAAATTCATCTTACATGTCATTTTCCTTGAGCCAAGTGGTATTTATTGCATTTTCCCTTCCTTTACATGTCATTTCAACAAATTTGAAATTCAAAATAAGATGCATTGGCACAATCCCCAAATCTTGCACATCCTCCATCCACTCATAGATTGACAAGTGGCATCATGCCATTGGATGAATGTTAGTCCCACATTTCTAAAATTTGGACATTCATCCATGTTGGAATTCTATAAATAAAGAGCTCATATCCTCATTTGATCATCCACAAATTATGCAAAGTTATTATGCTAAAATATTTAGCCATTTTCATCCATCACTATTGAGTTCCTAGTTAGGTTTTTGCATATTTTGGCTTCTAGATGTCCAAACAGATCCGTGAAGAATAAGAATAAGGAGAATAAAGGAAAGATGATCAAAAGGGATTATTATGTCAAAGAAGGTGTTGGTATTTTTTATGATGAATTTTATTATGGAGATTTTTATGATAATGAATTCTTGTTCTTGGATATAAAGAAAGAATATAGTTCTTCTAACTCTAAAAGTTGTGTAAAGGAAAGTGTTCTAAAGAAGAAGGATAAGGTGTAAGGTACTTTGGTATCTATTTTTCATGTTAAGGAAGATAAAAATTACTGGGTTGTCGACAATGGTTGCTCTAATCACATGATTAGAGACAAAATTAAGTTTGTTAAACTTGAAAAGTATGATGGTGGATTAGTTAAATTTGGAGATGATTCAGGAGCTAAGATTTGTGGAATAGGTTCAATTAGTTTTGATGGTAAGCATACTATTAATAATGTTTACTATGTTAAGGGTTTAAGGCATAATCTCTTGAGCGTTGGACAAATGTGTAGCAAAGGATATAATCTTATGTTTAAGGCTGAAAGTTGTGAGATCAAAAAAGGGTCTAGAATAGTGATTGCTACTGGGAAAATGAAAGATGGAAGCATCTATCAACTTAAAGGTGCCTATGGTCATTTCTTTATGTCTCAAATTAGTGACAGTTGGTTATGGCACTGGAGGATGTGTCATATGAATTTTGATAATTTGGTGAGAATCAGTTCAATTCATGTTATGAGAGACCTGCCAAGAATTACAAAGCCTATCAATTCTATTTGTGGAGATTGTAAGTTTGTAAAACAACTAAGGAGTAGTTTCAAAGGAAAATAACAATCTACTACTAAACTACTAGAATTAATTCATATAGATCTGTGTGGTCCTACAAGGGTGAGAATTCTACAAGGTGACAAGTATTTTATGCTTTTGATTGATGATTACTCTAGAATGACATGGGCTACTTTTCTTAGAGAAAAATCTAATGAATTAGATAAATTCAAGGCATTATATGGATTGAAGAAATCTCCTAGGGCTTGGTATGCAAGATTGAACAAAAATTTGATACATCAAGGATTCAATAAAGGCACCACAGATAGTAATCTTTATTTCAAAATTGAGGAAGATAAAATCTTGATAGTGGTTGTATATGTGGATGATATTATCTTTGGTAGAAATGAATCAATATGTAAGAAAATTTCTAAAGAGATGCAAAAAGAGTTTGAAGTGTCAATGTTTGGGGAGATGAATTTCTTCCTTGGGCTACAAATCAATCAAACAGATAAAGGGATTTTCATTTCACAGTCAAAGTATGTCAAAGAGATGTTGAATAATTTTGGAATGGAAGACTCCAAACTAGTATGCACTCCTATGGTGACTGGTTGTAAATTGAGCAAAGATGATGATTCACCTAAGGCTAATTAGAGAAAATATAGATCTATGATTGGCGGATTGCTATATCTAACTGCTACTAGACCAGATACCATGCATGTAGGTTGTCTTGTGGATAGATTTCAAGAAGATCTTAAAGAAACGCATGTTGTAGCAGCGAAGAGGATATTCAAATATTTAAGAGGCACTCTGGATTGTGGCTTATGGTATCCTAAGGCTATTGGCTTCATACTAAGTGCTTATAAAGATAAAGATTGGGCTAGTTGTGTTGATGATAGGAAAAGTACAAGTGGTGGAGCATTATTTCTTGGATGTAGATTGGTGTCATGATTAAGTAAGAAGCAAGATTCATTTTCCTTATCCACTGCAAAGGTTGAATATATTGTTGCAGCATCATGTTGTACACAAGTTTTGTGGATGAGACAAACATTGAAGGATATCATATTTGTATATGATGAGCCTATATCTATCTTTTGTGATAATACAAGTGCAATTAACATTTCAAATACTCCAGTGATGCATTCAAGGACAGAGCATATGTCAATTAGGTATCACTTTCTGAGAGAGAAGGTTATGGAGAATGAGGTGAAACTTGAGTATGTACCTACAAAGGATCAGATTGCTAGCATATTTACTAAGGATCTTCCTAAGGATACTTTTGAGTATCTTTGAGAGAAGTTGGGGATTATTGCTCCTCCTTAATTGAACTATATGTATATGGAGATGCATCATTCCATTGGATCCATGGATCTATCTCTTTTTTTGGACTAATGTTGGTGGCTACCTCTCAAGGGTAGTAGGTAGTGTCTTGTGTTGTCATTGTGTAGAGTTGTTGAGTTGATCAAGTGTACTCCTAAGGGAGAGTATTCAAAGAAAGTACTTTGGTTCAATGTCAAAGGGAGATAACAATGCAAAAAAAAAAAAATCCATTGATGTCAAAGGGGGAGAAAGTATCATGTGAAAAATTTTATCTACTCAGGGGGAGAGAGAATATTGTAAAGAGAGAGAGAGAGTGCAAGAATAGTGTGTATGTTGCATTTAATGGTTTTTCACATCTTGTGTTGTCATCAATGACAAAGGGAGAGATTGTTGCAAGTATGAAGGTGTTCTCATTGATTTCAATAGGAATTCTACAAGATAATGTAGAGTCATTGATGTCAACTATGTGTTTAGGAAGCTTGTTGCATAATGAAGATGTCGAGGATATTGAGAAAATTATGAAAAAGAGGAAAACAGGTGGTTGCAGGTTGTGCATGTGTAGTTGAGATATTGAGGAAGTGTTGTGAGTACATGGAGCTATCTTTTTGTTGTAGTTTCTGAAGATGAGTTGGAGTGAAGTAATGAGCTGAGATGATGTCTCTGGTACTTGGTTTCTAAGTGTTTTTGAGAAATTTTGATAAACAAAGTAAACAGTGGTGTGCAAGTGTTCAGAATGTTCTCTGAGATGTGATCTACGTTTCTTCTATGTTGATGTTATTCCTGTTAGGATCTAATATGTTGTTCGAGTTTTTTAGAAGTTGCTATATCCATAATTTTTGTTTTTGGATTGTTGATCAAAGGAAGTTGTGTTCACCAGTATGTGAATTGGTTTTGCAATGTTGTACAAAGGTGTCTAGGAGAAATGTATTTGCTCCACATTTCTCCACAATTTCTTTTTAGGACTTATAGTTTTGAAGGAGATTTAATGGTTTTGTTCTCTTGTTTGTGTCAAGAGTATTTGTGGTTAGGTTTGTCAGAAGTTTTGATTATTTTAAGGAAGCGCACATACTTAATGTCAAATGTGTTTTCACATGTAACAACTGACCTGGTGTCTACATTACATTTGAAATTGTTCAAGTATTAATGAAGGCATAGAATGGAATGTGAGATCTAATTTGGGTCTCAGTTAAGTGTTGTTTTGGTCCCCTTTCATTCCTATCCACCATGGGAATGTTTAGGTTTCGACCTAATTTGAATTTGTAAGTATAACAGATAGATTGTCGACCTTGGAGAAGGTGTTTGAGGTTGAGGTTGATATAAATAAGTGTGGTGTTGTTGTGAGATGCAAGAGAGAATCAAGAAAGAGGCAAGATAGATGTGATATCAATGTGAGTGATATGTGTGATGTGAATTTGAGAAGAGCAGTGTGAACTTCAAAGTGTTAGACTTTTGAATGCAGTGAGTTGAAGGTGTCTGCAATCTTTCAAACAAGGCTACGAAGTGTTGGAGAATTTTTGGTGGATTCCCTGTTGCATTGAGAAGTTGTTCCTTGTATAACATTTCTCTTCTATCTTCTTGTATTCTTTTTGTGGCAGTGAGCCCTAGCTATGAGCCTTTCTGGATAGTGTGTCCTATTCTAGCAGTGAACCCTTGTACCAGTTTTGTTATTACTTAAATTGTGAGCTAATCTTCACTGTGGTTTTTCCCTCATTGGGTTTTCCATGTAAATCTGGTGTTCTCTTGTGTGTGGTGTTGTTATTTCATTTTATGTTATTTACATTTCATGATTAATCAAATTAACAAAATAAGGGTTTAATGAATGCATGTGGATCTTATTACTATTGAGGGTTTTGATGTTTTAATTAGCTACAATTGATTCACCCCCCCTCTCAGTTGTCTTGTTCATTCAACAAGCCTTGCCCCCTATTTTCATTTGAGGCTTTTTGTTTGTCATTATGGCCTTTTAGTTGTGAATTCTTATGGTGTTGGTGTGCCTTTTCACTGTTAAATGCGGCATGGTCCTCTTTACCATAGAATCCACATTTTTTTCTCTTTTCCCCCAACATTCAATAGCAAAGTGTCCTAGTTTTTTGTAATTTAAATAGGTGGCATTGACTCTTCTTCCTCTTCCTTGGCCATGACCTCATCCTCCCTAACACGGGTCATTATCATTGCATTATCTCAAACTTTGAATGTCATTAGCATTTCTCTAGTTTTGCTATCATGGAATAATACTACACCCGTGATCCTATGCGCACAATGGTCCTTCTACTAGTCCCTTTACATAAGCCATTTCCCTATCATAGTTTGGTTCTTCTTTCACCCAAAGTTTATGTGATGAGAATTATGCTATCTCGTGATCATCCCATTCTCCACAAAATCCACAATATAGTGATTTTGGTTTTATAAGGATGTGGAGGTCCACCCTTAGTGCATTTGTCTTCTTCTCTCCAACTTCCATTAGAAATTCATTCTACATGTGCCCCTCTCCACCGCAATATGAACACCATCTATTAGGCCTTCATGGTCCTAACTCCTTTTTCATGAGTTCTTGTCTTAGTCTAAATTGATCCATTTCTAGTTGTAATCATTCCATTTTCTTATTTTATTCTTATTTCTCCATCTTTTGCCATGATTGACCTTCTATGCGACATGCTAATGTGACTAATTCTGAATATGAACCAAATTATGTATCATCTAAAGCTATTCTAAGTTCTAGAGTGATTGCAGAGAGGAACCACTCTCTCTTTTATTTATCATTTAATGGTTCTTCTAACCTCTAGGTTACTTCTTTGAACCTCCTATCAAATTCTAAGATAGATTCATCTTCTCGTTATGACAATTCCCTTAACTTACTCCTATTGAAGTTCTAGACTATCAAAATTATCCAAAAATGCTTGCTTCACCTTATTCTATGTCTTATTATTATATGGGTAAGATTTTTGGTATCAATTTAACGGTTCATCTCTTAGGGAACTAATGAACTTGAATATTTTAGTGCTTTCAAGTTGCTCATTTCGGCTTTGCCACATTTTTCCAATAATAAAATATGTTTTGCAGCATTGTTGGTACCATTTTCAAAGATATGCATTTTCCTCATTGTGCCCATTTCCTCTTCCTTTGAGAAACTCTCTTCTTACTTGCAGTATTAATCCTTTGACTACTCTAGAGGGAACTAGTCTCACTTTCACTTCCTAAATTTTTGCAATCACTTTGTTCTTCTATAATTATCCACTCAATAGGTTGATTATTACTTTCCAAAATATCCTAATTTACTATGTAAGTTTTCCATAATTCTAGTTCCCTACATTTTTCTTCTCCTTTGTCTATATTTATATGTGTTATATTTGACATAAGGGGTGACTTTGGTCTGAGGGTGATGTATGTTCCTCATAACTATCCATTTTCAATTACATATTTTTACTAGTAGTTTGTACTGATTTGTGCTTTAACAAATCCTCGGGATTAAGATTAGGTTCCACTATTTTTCCATTCTGCTCTTCTACGGTATTTTTGGATTTTTTTTCCTTTCTTCTTCCTTTCAAATTATTGGTTGCACCCATGTTAATGCACTCAACAACACCCTTCTTGGCACAGTCCCCTCTTTTCTTTAAAAAAAAATTCACCATTTTTCCAACTTGCTCTTTCTCTCTCTTTTTTTCTCTTTTGTGTTACCTTTCCTCTATTTCCTAAATTTTATTTTTCCTTATTTATTTTGTGTTCATCTCCATACCTAATATGATGGTTTCAAGTATCTCTCTTTTTGCTTTTTTTTCTCCTATTTCCATATGTTTCCTTGGGTTGGACTTATATTCTTCTTTAGAAAATCTTGAATAGTTGCATCTTTTTAGGGATGTCTCAAATCCCTCCCCTCTTTCCATTCATCATCCCCTAATTTCCTACCCCCTCTCAGAGAGGTGGCCCTTAGGGTATGATGAAATTTAATTTTTCTACTAACATTCCTTCTTTTTTCCCCTTTTTATGCCTCTAATTTCTTTATTGTTCTCTCCAAGGTCCCAACAATCAAACCAATGTTAACAAGAGAAATGGGGAAGTACAGTTTGAATATCTATACCCTAGTACTTCTTATGTAGTGTATTTATACCCTAGAGGATACAGTAAGAGAAACATGCATTTGTAGTAAGATTCTAGAAGGAATACTTAACTACATCATATCAACATCAAAAGAAATATTCATTCATTCATTGCATACATATATATATGACCCTTATAACTCATTTACATTATATCATAATCTTATACAATAGCAAGTCTTAGTATTTTCTCATGTATTATATCTATTTATTTGTCAGATCCTATCATATATCCCTTCTACGTATGGTTTGCATTCCCTATATACATACATTCCCTTGAAGGGACATGACCCTAACTACAGCTAATGCCCTTTTCCTACTATCGCAGACCTTTTTTGGCAACCTATGGTAGATTCTAATCCTATCTATGACCTATCAATAGTCCACCTCCTTAAAATAGTCTTTAATACCACCATGAAAGGAGTATAAAATTGTTGGTCACCAACACACTCAAGATCTCATATCCACACTCTATCATACATCATCCCAATTTTAGAAAATAAAAAATCCTACATCCAAACTACCAAGTAATTCATCTAAATCTCACATCCCCTGCCAAAATATAATATCTCGACTAAAATCTAAAAATCCAAAATCCTACATTCACCATGTCTTGGTAGCAACACTTTATTATAAGGATTCTAATGACACTCTATCATGATGTGTGCATTTATATAAAGCCAACTCTAGTATCAATAAGGATCATAATAATATACATGGTCTATTTATGAGTTCCCTTATCTTGGCAAAGCAACTCCTCAATGCAGGACATTATTGGTACATGATGATAGCAACATCTCCATCAACACCACTAGGTGGTCCCACATAGTTGATGATTGTTCAAAAAAAATCCAATAGTGAAAATCATTCTTATGGCACTTTAGACAAGTACCATGATGAAAACCCATTCATGAGTGTCATTCGTAAAATAAATTAACTATGTGTACCATTCCAATTGGGAGCATCTTATCTCATACATCATGCCATTGTATCCTAACACCACTATCCATCCAATCCATTCTACTTTCATCCATCTTTCCTATCCATCTTCATCTTGTGAAGATTAGGGTCATATACTTCAAAAGATGATTTTGGAAAAATCTTGACATGGTCATTTTCCTTTGACCATATACTATCATATGTCTTTCCATCACCTACATAGCACTATCCAAACATTTATCCTCGGTAAAACACATTATTCTATTATGAGATAGTCCTTGAAACTAAAATCCATTATCTTATATATATTTTCATAATGCATATCCTCCACATCTTTCACATATCCATTTCCATCACAATATTCTATTCACCCAATCATAGTGTCCCATACATTGCTAGACATTGGGGGTAGGCGATTACATCCTGCTTTGGAATAAATATTGAAATATGTCTCCTAGCTCACTTTGTGATCTAGACACCTTCCAAAAATCCTAAAAAATCAAATATCTTTAAAAAAAAAAACAAAAAGACAATTTCAATAATTTTTCACCATCTCATGAATAACATTTTCCATCAATATCAACCCAAATAATACCCATCAATCACATCTTGCCTACACTCTAATGGGTTATCAAACTATCTAACATTTTTTGATCCTAGTCTAGCTACAAATCTTGATCCATCTTATCCAATAATCATCATCGATATCCTTCCCAATCATTGTGTCGTTCCTATCTTAACAACATTATCCTTCTGTTCTTATCGTCAACAACGTTATCATCATCAATCAATCAAATGAATCAATTAAATTTAGTTTAGCCAACGAAAAAATCTCAAAAGGTGTTTGATATCACTACCCATCCATATCTCTTCACCATTCATCACCACCATTATCATTACCATAAAAAATGCAAAAGACACTAAGTATTCCAAAAAAAGTCCAAAAACACTAAAAAAATTAAAAAATCCAATAAATATTAGATACTCTGAAAAAAATACAAAAACATTGAAAATTTCCAAAAAAACTCAAATCACAACATCATCTACCATATCCATAATAATTTTTCATTTCCTAGACAAGACATCCAAGCAAGAAAAAACTTTGCAATACCTAAAGACATTGAGTGTTCACAAATCAATCATGAATAAACAAACTCTTGTTGAACTGTCTACAACTTATTTATCTATTTCCAAACCAATTTTAAACATCTTAGCCAAACTATCATGCCTTAACAAATGCATCCTTCCTACAATAGGCATTATCTATCTTGAGCAGATATCTCTTGGAAATAAAATTTGATGGTCATTGATCTATTTGGTCAGTGAGTCTTTTTGTTGCTTGACTTATCATATTGTCCTATTTCAATGTTCCTCAAGGATATTTTAAAATGATTATAGGAGCAAGAATTAGGAAAATTCATTATTTTTGTATGTCATGTTTGTGGAATGTTCTTATGCATTATTGGGGCATGTAT
>VDFB02363095.1:56504-131949 GCA_007258455.2 Sequoia sempervirens | reverse complement strand
TATTGAAGAGAGGCAATTTGCACCAAGATTAAGCTTGTGGGTGTGTAGAAAAATGTATGCAAGAGGAAACGCACGTGGTAGGGGTAGAGGAAGAAATGAGAATGTTGTCCATGGTGATGATTTTAGAGCCATGAGAAGGTAGGTGGAAGCATTACAAGAATAGATTAGAAGATGGTTTGCACAGAGTAGAGAACCAATTAGTGATGAAGAAGAAGAAACCTCAGAGGATGCTAACCAAACAAGTGAACAAAGAGATGCAACAACAACAACTACCAATGACCCATTGTTTATTGCACTATAAAGGATGGGAAAAGACCAAAATTTGATGTTCATAAATTTAGTGGGATTTTGAATCTAGAAGATTTAGTGGATTGGATCAACGACATGGAAGAGTTCTTTGAGTTTGAAAAAATTAAGGATCCTGATAGAGTGAGGTATGCAAAAACCAGATTAAAAGGGACATGCTTCAATTTAGTGGAGAGAGATTCAATTGGAAAGAGGAAGGAGAGCCAAGGAGAAAATTACTAAGTGGATATAATGGTGGATAAATGTAAAGATAGTTCATTCTAGTGGACTATGAGCTTGATTTTCTTAAAAAATGCAAGGGTTAAAACAAGGGACCAAAAAAGTGAGAATATACAGAGGAGTTTCAAAGGATCCCGATTAGAATAGGACATGCTAAAGAAACTAAGGAGAAGATTGTAAAATATATTAATGGTTTGAGGTTGATCATACAAGAGGAGACGACTTTGGTGAGAGTTTACACAATGGATGATGCATATCGAATTGCCTTAAAATTTGAGGAAAGAATGGAAAAAGGTATGAAAGTAAGCAAAGAGGAAGAGGCCATGATGAGGAGGTTAAAGGAAGAATATACAGAGAAGATAATAATAAAAGAAATCAGAAAAAATAAGACCAAGGCAACAACAAAAATTAGAGATGAATATTCATATGGTCATAGAGATTAAAATTCAAGAGGTAAAGGAAGATCAGGTAGAGGTTTTGGAAGAGGAACCTTCAAAGGAACCTATTTTAAGTGTGGAGAAGAGGTCCATAGAGAATATGATTGTCCTCATGAAGAGGAAAGACTGAGAAGATCAAAAATTCATAGGGTAAAATTATAAACCTATGTCACACTTTTGACCAAAATAATAATTTTGAGGGAATTATTTTCAGCCGGTACGTTTTTGGCCGAGAGGGTTTCAGCTGAAGCCATGGGGCAGTGACATAGCATTGACGTGGTAGTACCTTTTTGGCTGAGTGGCTTTTGGTTGAAAGCTACTCGGTCGAAAAGGTACCAACCGAAACACGAAAAATAAAATTAAAAAAAAGGACTAGAGCCCAACCATTTTGCATGCTCGGGTGAAAGGTTTTGAGGCAAGAGCTCATCGACCAAAGTGAAGATTACCAACTCTGATAAATACCCAGGTCTCTTTTGATTTTCTTTATTCTACGTTGGTTTTGGCAGCTCTGTCGGCATGTGTTTTGTTTGGGAGCTCTGTCAGAGTTAGGGTTTGTGTGCTTGTGATAGGGAGGTTGGATGAATCAATCACCGATTCATGCTCTAGGTCTTGTTTGGAAGACCTCTAGGGTGTATCACTCCACCACTACAACCTATAAGACCTTCCCTTACTTAGGATCCCCTGGTCTTGCCTTGCCAACCCCAACTACCAACATAATTCCTCCTACCAAGTCCACCTTGGTACAATCTTGCAACTCTAACCTTAGCCCTTAATCCACCCTAAAGGCTACAATCCTCCAAAATCTTGAATTTAGCTTTGCAAGGGTGTGGAGGTGTTTCTAATGACTTCAATCCATCCTACTTTGGTTCTTGAGGGTCCACCTGACTCCATTTCCTAGTTGCTTCCACCAAACCCTCATTTAGACCTAAAAGGCTACTAGCCCTAGGAGCCCCAATTAGGCCTCCTTCTCCGAGAAAAAAAGTTTGTTCTCCAAAAATCTCCAAGAACACCCAAATATTTTCTTGGGATTCTTGGTTCATATGCCCACCTCTCAAGGATTTTTGGGGTCTTGGGCCTTAGCTGTCCGTACAAAGCCCTAACTTGGAAATGAGCAAAACTAAGTCTTTTAAACCCTTTCCTGGTTGCTCTCAAACTATTAAGTATTCCTTACACTAGATGGATTGATGGAGCTTCCTCCTCCATGCCATGTCTTGGCAAGACACCTATCTATCTTCTCCAAGCAGTAATTTTTCAAGAAATTGACACCCCTGCAAATCAAGTGCTCTGCACTATGGTCTTTCCTAGCCGGGCACTTCCTTGGCTCGCCTAGGGCAAGACCTCCACAATAGCTCCTATGTTTTCAAAGGCCCTAAACCCTACCATATGTACATACATGGAGTCTAGTCATTGTTCCCAAAGGGCCGTACAATTTGTACGTTGGGAAAGTGAACTAACACTCCATTTTCACAAAACTGCCTGGTTCAGACCAACAACAGTATGAAATCAAAACTATTTACAAACAATGCTTGAAATTGAATAAAGAAACTAACTAATGTCACACAATACTTGAAGAACTACTACACTACACCCTACACAAATTACAGTGCCATCAATAATCCATTAAAACCTCACTTCAATGTAAAAATCAAAAAATTCACTCTCAAACACACTTGCTTTTCTTCAATTCACAAAACTTCAAACATAACAAATACTTCCAAATGCTTCCAACTCCTCTCCCATGTCGAGGTCACCCCTAAATAGGTCACCCAAATTAGTTATCCTCTCCTTGGCTCTTCTTGGCTGCTTGTAGCTCCAATTGAGCAACATTTTCAAATATTTTGCAAGAATTCCTAAAAATCCAAGACCTCATTTTGAGCTAGAACCTAATGACTTGTATTGTATGGTCAACATGACCTTCATCAGATGATCAACACCCAATCAAAAATGCCACTAAGGCACAACCAAAAATGAACATGAATAGATGGTAAGTTGGCCTAAACAAATTGCCAAAACATGACCTTCTAGACAATCTAAGGTATCCTATGGGTGCTCCTACACCAGATTGGTTCAAAGAAATTCGATTGGTTGTTTTATTGGCTGAATGTGTTGCAAATTTTTGGTGTTTGTGATTTACATGAAAGAAATGCATATATCTTTGTGATATGTATTTAAGAACATTAAATAACAATTTTTGCTGTTTAAATTGTGTAAAAAAAATTCTCTGGTGAACTAGAAATATGGGGTTTGTTGTTGTATCGACAACCATGGTATTGTTTTTAAAATTGGAAGCTCTTTTTAGCATAGTAGCATGACACTTACACAATAAATACACAATGTGGATGAAGTAAGCGTTTTTAATTAAACAGATTCAAAATGGGAAGAACATGGAAATTAAAAAAGCCCTAACTTTGATCATTATAAAATCCCTCAGCTGCCTAGATGGAAAAACTAAGGGTCGATTGAATACACAATCACTCTAGAAAGTAAACCATGTGAATTGAGCATTCAAACCTTTATAAGGAATAAATTTTAATTCATTTGAGTGATTATTAGTCCTATTTTGTCTAGATAAAGAGGTGAACCCAAAATATAATGTGCACATATTGGTGACATTAACCTTGAGGGAGTACTTTGAAGTCATGAAAAGAGATTCATAAAGAACTTCTAAATAGCCTATTTGCTCACTACATAATGCTTTTTTTAGAACCATATGTTGATTGTTATATTCACTTCCATGTCATTATTTTGCTCACATGTATCCATGAAAAGGAAACTATAAATGAATAAGTTTCCTATCAAGTACGTGAATTTGGGGTCACTCTTAGACTAGTTTCATTTCATCGTTCAATAATTACTTGTTTGGTGCGTAGCCTCAAGAGTAAGCTCTTTAATAGATAGTAGGTTTGTTCAAACTTACTTTTCTTCCCTTTGAGCTGTGGGAAATGAAAAAATAGAGAAAAAAGTGAGAGATCCATGATCAGTACAGTGAGGAAATTACCTAAGTAGTGAAAAATATGTCATTCCAATGGTGGAATAGGAAAAGTCAAGCCCAATTTGTGTGTGTTTTTAGTTTTCCTTTACTTCGTTCTTGCACAAAAAGACTTTCTATAAACTATTTAATGCTTTGGTTTTTCAGGGCAGCTGCAAAAATAAATTTGGGATTTCATATCACCGACCATTTTCTAGCTCATTGTCATACAAAGAACACTAAAGTTGAGAATACCGTTAATAATTGATGAGATTTTTTTTGGTGAATGTTTGATGTTATTGGGGTTTTCATATGAGTGGTGTTTTGGTAGTGTATGAAATCACATGATTATTTACCAGCTGATTGTCAAAAAGAATTATGGGAAATTTAAATTGTCACCTCCACTTTTCATATAAATTATTTACCTTGACACACATTTATCTCTTTCTAAACAATGCTATTACAAAGGTTGATAAGGGAAGGATTGGCAAACACAACTCTAGAGGAATTTTTAATATCTATAAGAGAAACTAACTAGGGACCAGACTGAGAGAACTAATAGAATCCACAACACATAGATAAGTAAAAGGAACAACTTCAAGCACTGTAAAACATGTAGAACAAATGTGTGAATTCAATTGAGCATCTAATGATTTCAAAGAATGAGGTGATTTCAACCTACATCTCTAATATCAACTCATCTCTTCTTTTTACCTGTTGCCTTAATCTACATGTCACATCATGCTTAGCAAAAAAATTAGGACTTGTGTCTAACGTGCAAACTGATTCTGAGCTGTTGAATTGCTGTAAACACTTATTAGACAAATCAGGTTGCTCTATAGGCTCCCATAATGGAATATTTTCTCTACTGTTGGAAGGCATTGAAATTTCTGATAGCTTGTGTTGTTGCAAGGAAAAGGGTGTGTGAACTTTCATTTTCACATTGGTAGATAGCATCTTGATGCCCTATCTTCATCTCTACCATTCCATGAGAACCACATGGAACATAATGATTATGAACCACCCCATCCAGTCTATAGCAACATAGCATTGAATGCAATGGATAAACTCCCAAAGTTCCTTGTGTGTCAGATTTTTTGTCTGGCTCATTTAGTGTTTTGACATTATCCCTTTTCTAGTCAGTCTCAATACTCCACTTCAATTTATGCCCAAGCTTAACTGAAAAGATACTCATAATAGCCCCATTCAATATAACCACCTAGTTTGGGCCCACTTGAGAGACATTTTGGACTGAATTTTGCACAAAAGAAGACTTCCCAATTTGTCCACTTTTCTCAAAATTCTTCATAATATTCAACCTTCTAATACCTAGTAGTTTTAAGGTTCAAGTTTGGAATGAAAATCAAGCATCCAAGAAGGTGTATGGATGTAAGCATTTTTTGTGTAAATGCACTGGCTATGTTGTTAACAGTCTTGATAACAGTTTGTACATGTATTAGTGACTGAAGAATAATTGGTTATTATCAAATGACCATGTAATATGACACCGTACTTACCCATACACATCAATTTCATTAAAAAATGTGATCAGATTCATAACCTCAAATTCATAGCCTTTCTCTTCAATGTTGAAACATTGTGTGCAATTTTAGCACAGTAAGTCTTGTTGTGCATCATCAAAAGGTCCAAAGGTCCAGCTCTCTAGCATTGTGTACAACAAAATTTTTAAAGCTAGAAAGCAAGTTAAATTCTTGTTTGATCCATAACCAATGTTGGGCATGAGTGTGCATCCTTTAATCTTTCTTTATGAGCAAAGTTTCCTTTCCCAAAAGATCCATAAAAAATCATTAATGGTCTTCTATAAACGTGATTGTATTCTTTAAACACCTTCTAAAAACCCTTTCAACACAATAAAAAATTTGTAGGCTAAACTAATGTTCCCCTATATTGAAAATGGTTATGCACAAAGTCTATAACATATACATGCATAAGTTTGATGATCCATGGCTGAAACGACACCCATGTGATGAATTGGTCTTCGGTAGTGAAAATCTCAAAATACAAAGAGGAAAACTGAAAATCTATGTCTTAAAATAAGAACTTTGAGAAAAAATCTTGCAATGAACTTGTATGAAACACAATTGAAAACAAGTTGGGAATGAAATTGTATTACATGTGGGAGTGGAATGGACTTGTTTGTTTTTTCTATAGATTATATATATGCAAAATTAATCAAATGTGAAGGATGCACATGATATACTTTCACCTTACATGTATGTATGTGTGTACATACATGTACATATATATGTATATGTATGTATGTGTGTACATGCATGTGTATATACTTAAGTGCACATATATGTACATGTGTACACATATATATGTAAATGCATGTGTATGTATGTGTATGCATACATATGTGTATGTACATGTATGTACATAATATTCCAGTGTTCAAATAAAATTAAAATAAAATTCAGGTTCCTGTGTATGTGTGTGTACATGTATGTATGCATATATGCATGTTAATGTATAATGTCTTTATATATATGTTAATGTGTTATGTATGTGTTACATACATGGCATGTGTATACGTGTGTGTGTATAATGTGTTAAATATATGTATGTGTATAACTCGTGTGCATGCTTTTGTATATATATTTAATGTATATAAATATATATGCTATATATGCAGCATAATCATGTATGTATTAACAATATTATAATACATGTCTATGTGTGCATGTACATACACACATACACATATATGCATACATACACATATATACATGTATATGTACACACACACACACACACACATATATATATGTACATACATGTACACATACACTCCCACATGTACATGTACATACATACATACACATAAATGTATAAATACATACACATGTACACATGCACACACACACACATATGTATATATATATGTACACATGTATTGAAAGTCTCTTTGGAGTTGTCAAATTTCTTATGTGATCTAAGTTGCTACAAAAGTTGAACTATTGAACATAGAGATAGATATAAAGTTTGAACTATCTCATTAGATATATTTAAAGTTAAAAATGTTTTAGTTTTGAAACTTGAAAATTTTGTTTAATTTAAATATATATTTGTTTTAGTTTTGAAATTTTCAATTTAAATTTGTTTAACATCATGTATATTTTGTTTTAATAATATGCAAATCTCTATCTATTTACATATACAAATATACATATCATGGACGATGAGGGATCTCATCATTCCCCTCGTTTTGAGCAAGATGCTCAAACTAGATCAAATTTATTTTAGGATAGTATTGCTAGATTAGACAATGCTCTAAAATGTTTAGAGTAAACAATTCACAACTCCCCCAATTTGGCTAATCGAGATAGAATAGTCACTATTAGATAGGAGATTTACAAAAATGATCGAGACAATTCGATCATACAATCCTTGTGATGAAATCAACATTGAGTAGTTTTATTTGTCTCTTGCTAGGAGTGTTACTCGCACAGTGAAACATAGAGAAGTTGCCAAATTAGTTTAAGGTGAAAATGTGTTAACCATGTTCCCTCATTATAGAGGAAAAAATTAAATTAGAGGATATGTGGTTACAAGGTGTGTAGATCCTCTTGTTGTGCCATTCATATACCCTAGATGGTTGGCAACGCATCATAGATGGCCTCACAATGATGAGTTGCCATAGTATTTTGTCAAATAGTTATATAAAAATTTTCATTTACATATAGATGTGGACTACACATCTTATCCTGAATATGCTGGCCAAGGCAAAGGTCATTTTTTTGACAAACCACAGTTTAGACGTTCAGATTTTCCATCGCTTGTGGACAAGAGGGCATTAGTTGGCCCAAACCTTTTGGTTTTACCAAAACGTCTACAATTGGCAACAACAGGCTCTACTCAAAGGTAGATTTTTGATAACATTGCCTCTATTACGACACAAATCAATCATATTTCATCTGATCGAGTTGGAAGATACTTATTATGCCCTCAGATTAGCCTTCCTCCCACTATGACTACAGTTGCATCGTATGATCCATTTATTCATGCCGATCTACCTACTCTTTTAGATGTCGAGCAAGTGACCCACATGAATTTGCGTACTACGTGTAGAGTCTCAGTTTTGGATTTACTAGCATTATATCAAGTTATTAGTGAGGACCATGGGATGCTTTTGACTAGATACATGACTTTATTAGATGGTGATATCCTAGTACACATACGAGCCACGGGGTGGAAAATGCAGAGGATATTCCACATCATCCTACAAGAACCCATGCACATCATGTTTCTATCGATCCTTTAGCTTATCTAGGTTAGTGTCAGGATGTTACAGGTCATGTTGAGGCTACTACGATACCTGATCTTGTCCATGGGACATATAGTCAACTTCTTTTTTCCACTGATATTGCACATGCTATAGATCCCCCTGCAATGTCTTTACATTCTCATGATCTTAGTGACATTGGTAGAGCCATCAATCAGGCACAACAAGAACTTGAATATAATTTATACATATAAAATTGTGTTCTAAAAAATTACTTGTATGTATATGTATACATGTAATGCATTTTAAAGTCTAGTTGTTTAACTCCTGATTGAAATTGTGTACTTGAAAATTTTAAGCCGTATGGTGATTTGTTAGACTTTAGAAATTTGGCGCATGATGGCGATCCCGCGTAGTATGCAGCTAAGGTACATTTAAATTTAATAAAAAAATTAATTACTTGATCTTGTTTGAACACATTGAGCTTATACATTGTAATTTTAGATAATTTTACATATATGTGCACATATATATACATGTATTAAAAATTAAATTTAAACATGTGTATACTTGAACACATGTAGGGGTTGGGACAAGGCTTAGGACATAGATCTAGAGATCTTGGATCAGGACATGGATCCACACATCTTAGATCAATAGAGGGGTTGGTCCATGGAATGAGGGAGATATCAGGGCGTGGATCGAGGGAGAGATTGGGCCATGGATCAAGGAAGAGGTCGAGGGAGAGATCGAGGGAGAGATCGAGCCAAATATTTGATGATTCTATTCATACCAGAAATCCCTTTCTTTGAGATTGTTTTTACAATATTACATGTTTGAGATCAGATTATTATGTTGGAGACACTTTTTATGATTTATGTATCACATTTACATACACTTATGTTTTATGGTATATACTTGTTATGATTTACATCACATTCATACATTTATGTTTTATGGTTTGAATAGGTTTGTTATATACGTGCATTATTATGGTTTGAACACTTGTTACATCTATAAATACATTGTGCATTATTAATTTATGGTTTTATTTATTTAGCAAGTTCAAGTACATTTATTTAAATTTATTATGGTTTGTTCGTGCACTTGTTGTACATCTATTTACATCGTGAAATCAAAATGTTGGACTATCTAATGGTTACTATTTGTAAATTTAAAAAGATGGATATGTACAATTAATTTAAATAAATAGAAATGAATTTATCTTTAATAAATAGGTCAAGAAATAGAAAAAATTGAATGCAAATATGCTTGAGATTAATGCTATATTTAAAAGTGGAACATAAAAATGCAATTGGAAATAGATGATAACTTGAATTCTTAGCTCTAAATGTTCATTTTTAAAGTCACTCTAGGTTAAATACATAAATTGTGCATATATCATGCTATACATGAACTTAAGAATTCCATATAATCTAATACACATGTTCATTTGAATGTGCATGCAAAGAATTCTTGAACTAGATGATGAGCTATACTTGTGTCCAGTTGAATGTAAATGAAATCAAATATATTCAAGTGAACTTAAGAATTCCATATAATCTAGAATGTACACATGAATTTGATTGTGCATGCAAAGAAAGTGATCTAGATGACATGAGCTATAAGTGGAGTTGAATGTAAATGAAATCAAATTTCTATTCTTGAAAGTTTAAGAATTCCATGGAACATTTATATGCAATTGGAAATTGATATATTTAAATATCAAGTTATGCACATAATATAAGTATCTAGATCTTCCTGGATGATAGTTCTATATAAATTAAAAATTGATCAATCCATATATAATTGGTCAAAGATGGACCATTACATACATGGTCTCAAGCTATACATGGTACAAACAAAGTTAAATTGATGCCAAAATGTAGCTATCTCAAGCACCCCAAACACCATCACTATGATTCACTACAATGTTCATATATTCCAATGCACCTTGAGGTGAACAAGAAAGACCAATCCAAGAGAACCTGGATACAATCTAACATTCACAAAATGGATTTGATAACTATACTTAAGATAGGCTAATGTTCTTAAGCAAATTTGGATTAAAGATGAAATCAAATTTTAAGGTCTTGATTTTTTATTAGGAGATTGGATTTGAAATGGATGATAGTCCAAATTAAGGATAAGGTCCCTAGATGTTCAAGCTTTGGGTGATGACGAAAGGACAATATGATGTATGGACTAGATTGAGACCTTAACCAAATTTTGATGTTCAAGTGGTGATTTTTTATTAAGGATGAGAATGGATGTATGGTTGAGATGGATCTAGATGGATAATTTAAATGATTATATTTTGGATGAGGATAGATGGATTAGATTCTATTCCATTTGATTAGGATGAGATTAGGTTGATAATATGATTAGAACATGATAATGAATGATTACCTAAAGGGATGATTCTAGGATGATTATGGTTAAATGGGTTATTACCTGATAAGGTGATCTTAACTTGATGATTAGGATGGGGGATGCTTAGGATGAAAATAATAATTAGGATGTGATGATTAGGATACATGAAAATGGATGATCATTTAAAATTATTGAATGTCACATTAGTAGCATAAAAAATAAAGACCACTTTGTGGAGGCAACTGTTGCCTATCATGGTCTCAAGTTGGCACAAAGAAAAGGGTATCAGAAGATCTGGTTGGAGGGTGACTCCTTGAATGTTATTAACAATTTGAAGAATGTTTCCCCTCCTTATTATACAATTGAGGCCATGGTTCGGGACTCTATTAATATCATCAATTCTTTTAATAATGTTTACATTTCCCATGTCTTGAGAGAAGGAAATAAGTTGGCAGATTTTTTTGCCAACTATGGTGTTCGTGAGAGTAAGGAATGGGAGTTAAATGACCCAATTTTGTTTGATGCCTCCACCATTGTTAATAATAAGTGCTAATCATTTATGTTGAATGAAATTTTGGTTGTTCTTAGTCACGTGCTTGATATTAATGACTATGGTTGTTCAAGATTTGATTAGAAGTGGTGGCTTTTACAAGGCTTGCGGTTCATTATTGCATCTTTGTCCAGAGGTTGATTTCACATGGATTCTGGGTGTTTTTTGCCTTTGTTTCAAGAGTCTTCGGTTCATCAAGGTTAATTTTTTTAGCTCTTGCTTTTTTTGCAAGTGCTTTTGGCTAAGTGTTGGGTCTTTGTGTGTCAAATTTTCTACCATGGGAGGAGATAGAAATAGAGTTGAGCCGAGGTCTTGTGAGACTGTGAAGAAGAGAAAGAGGTTTGGGAAGTCCTTGAGAAGGGTGGCCTTACTCTGTACATGGAAAAGTTGCATGGAAATAATCCCCAAGCTATGGATTTATTTTTTCAAGGTTGGAAGGAGAGGTTTGTGAACCTGAAAGGGAGGGATATTGTGCTGGATGAAGAATTTATTGCCTAGATTACTGGCCTTTCCATGCGGCGAATGGAGGTTTTTAGGGTAAGAAAGAAGCAAAGGTAGCAATGAACATTTTCTTCAAGAAGAATGAAGCGGTTGACTTGAAGACGGCTAAGAGCGGCGGGTATCAAAGGATCTTGTTGAAAGCGCTTTGGTGTGATGTGGCTAAGGAAATTATGAGGTATGTTACTTTGGAAGGAAGGTATACTACGATCAATTCGTATCATTTTCTATTGTTCAACCATTTCCATCACAAAAATGGGTTTCTATCCCTTATTATTTTCTTATGTCGTTGGATTTGGGGATTAAGGAGCATTTAAAAAACTCCAAGAACCCCGTTCTACATGTGGTGTTGATTCTACTTATTTACGAGCATGTCAAATCCCTTGATGTTCATAAAACCCCTGCCGCCCCGTAGGATAAAATTGTTAAACCTTGAGAGGGATATGAGATGGAGTCGAGGGATGAAAGGGGTGGTAAGAAGCCTAAGAGGAGGAAGCTTATTTTGAATGAGGACTTAGAGTCGGACAAGGTTGGTGATGCTAACTATGTTCTAGATTCTTATGCTTCTATGGAAGAGGGCCCCATCTCCCCTATTGTGGGAAAAAGTGGAAAAAAGAAGTTGGGGGACAAAGCGGGCTACATGACATGTAGTGATGAGGTGGAGGAGATTCCTGCTAGGAGGGGTAATGAAAAATGCGACCTTTATGGGGAAGCTTCTTCCCCTCCCCCTGCAACCAGAATTGTGCAGGAGGTAGATGATGGTAGCCGGAAAACTAAAGTGTTGAGTGGGGACCCTTTTCTGGAGAAGGGTGTCCCTTTAACCATGGATGGTGGTGTTAATGGAGAGGCTCCTACTAGTGTGGTGGTTGTGTTGCTGAAACAAGGTAGGGAAAGGGGCATGGATGTTGCAGAGGTGGGTACTAGTAAAGAGGTTTCAGATAAGATGCAAAAAAGGAAGGTCATCGCTGAGGAAATTGCTTGCTCCATGTGGATGTTGAAGACCCCCATTCTTGTTGGTAAAGGTAAGGATGTTTTTGAGCAAAGAGATCCTCCTTGTACTCTTGATGAGGATGTGGCTATTGGTAAACATATTGAGAATTTTGATAGTGAGGAGATTGATGTGCTAGGTTTGGCCCGTGATTCTGCCAATGTTTTGTTTAAATTGTTTAAATGGTTTTTACATGAGATCAATAGGACTAAATCAAAATAAGAGGTGTTGCTAGTAAGGCTGAGGACATTTCTATCCAAAGCCAGATTGATCATGTGATGGAGTCTCTTAATTTTGTTGCTTATACTATTGCTGAGGAGACTACTAGTTTGAAAAAGAATTGGGAGAGCATATTCTTTGCTCTTGAGGAAAAAATTGATGATATTAGGAATGTTGTTATGAAAAAGGATGATGCTTCTATGGGTGTGGACATTCTGGTCTCTGTTAAGGTTATTCCACTTGTGATGAAAAAGAAAAAGAATAACGTTTCTGTGGATGATAATGTGGCTTGTGGCAAGCTGATGACTATGGCAGGTGGAGGTGAGAAAGTTGTGGGTAAAGGTTCAGTTTTGATTGATGAGGTTAAGATTGGTGGGTTGGGGGTTCGTACCAGGAACAAAATGAAAGCTCAGGCTGGTGCTTCTGTTGAGGCATCAGATATTCTAGAGAAAGTGCACAAGATGGCCGAGAATGAAATGGAAGCTATAGAGATCCTTAATAATATGTAGGGATGTTGTCTGGTTTCTATCCTTCTAGCTATTTTTTTGCTGCTTTTTTGTTGTTGCTGGGCTGATTGTTGTGTAATGGTTTCTTCTTTTTATATCAGTTGCTCTTGTTTGTAAAGGGTTTTGGGCCCCTTCAAACCCTATCTTTTTCCTTTAATCAAAACATAAAAAATAAAGAAAACTAGAGACAACATGTATGTCTAGATTCTTCACCACTCAAACACCAAATCAACTATAATATACTTGTGGAGTTGAATGTTCAAATGAAATGAAATATTCATGAACTTAAGAATTCCATGGAACATAAATTTAAATGCAAAATTGGAACATAAACTAGGTTTTGTACAAATTGCACGCATATATATTCAATCTCGCTCATATATAAGTGGAGTTGAACAAATATTTATTCAAAGATTTGAAAGTGAAAGTTTAACAATTCCATGTCAAACATAAAAATGCAATCAAGGAATCTAGATGATTTAAAAGAATTTAGGCAAAATGTGAACTTTTTAATTTAGTCACTAGGTTTCAAGTAAATTGTGCATGTACATATATATGTATGATCTAAGATTCAACAAATGAAATCGAAGACTCTTGAGTGAACTTAAAATAATTCCATGTACAACATAAAAATGCAATTGGAAATAGGTGATTTAAAGGAATTTAGGAAAAATGTAAATGAAAACATGTTTAATGTCACTAGGTTTTGTATCAAGCATATATGATCTAACATACATGTATTTAAGTGGAGTTTCAAATGTAAATTATGAAATCAAAGATTCTTGAACTAAATTAAGAATTCCACATGGAACAAATTTATTTAAATACAATTCCAAAAATAAATGACCAATCCTTTGAAAAAAACCCATTCTAAATCATGTCACATGTCCAATCAATATAAATATATTATAGATCTAGATCTATAATTTAAGTTTGAATACACACACACACACACACACATATATACATATATATGTGTGTGTGTGTGTGTGTGTGTGTGTGTGTGTATGTATATGTATATGTATACATATATATAGATATACATGTACATATATCCAAAAATCAACTTAAAGCTCCTGGTACATAAAATCTGGATCCTCTCTATCTTTAATTATCTCTAAAATCTTGTCATGATCTTCAATAGGCAACCTCCACTTTTGTTTGGCACGTCCTGTTTTAGGTAAAGTTTCTAAATTTATTTTTGTTGTCAAAACTAAGTGAGTGTAATGTAGAACCTTTTCTCCTAGCCTATAATCAACAAATATAATACCATTTTTATCTATCTTTATTTGTTGATAATATGTGCCTTCAATAATGATTGATCCAATGGGATACTCTTGTCCATCACCATCTGTTATCAATTCCACCAATTTGATTTTTTGTTGCATAAATCTTAGTAGATAGTAGTCTACACCTTCCGCATTTTTAGGATCTACAACTACAACAAAAATATCTCTTGTACACACACCACATATACATAAAATAAATACATTTAAGTTGTAAATATATTTTTAATATATATAAATTTATATATAAAAACATGCTTGAAACTTGCTTAAACATAGAATATATTTAAATCTTGATTTTAACTAAATTAATCAATTTCCATACCTGTAACAACTAATTCAGATACACATTCGTAATCAGCTGAATATAGTGGATCATAGACATCGGCATTGTCATCTTTAGCAAAAGGAGGCATCGATATTAATTGTTTCATTTCCCATTGTGAAACATACCCATCTCTAATATTCTCACATTGATCAGTATTTACATTGTCCTCAATGCAATCAACACAAAAACATGATTTTTCTCATATTAATTGCATAAGGCCTACTACTTCTCATTGTCATGATTTGATGTACAATTCTAATACCATGATTTTTTTGACAATTATAAGGATTTGATCGATCAATATCTGTAAATTCAAACTTGGAAATTCAATTTGAAATTATGTACACTTGAACCTTGAAATTCAGATTTTTAACAAATTTTAACTAGATGTACGTGTAACTTCCCAAAAATACTGTATGTTGTATGTTGAGTCACGAGCAGAAAAATGACTTTTGCACCATTCAACAATTTCATTTTCATTCTGTATGGCATTACCTACAAGTACACAAGTTGGCACAATTTGTCACCTATTACTTTCAAGGAACTTAAAAGAATTTAATTTAGTTTTTAAATATATATATATATCTAATCTTTTAAAAAATATTGAGCTAGATTCCATATATATATGGTGAAAGTTACATACCAGCAAGTTCATGTTGACGAAGTGTATGCTTTGCACATGCTCCTACTCCATCGTGCTCTCCTTTTACATGTCCACTCTCATAAAAATTCCACAAAAAATTGGTGTTGTGTCTAGCATGTTGATTGCTTAACCAAACAAAAGCTTTTGCAGACTCAAATTGTCCTGTGAATTTACAAATAATTAAACACTCAAACCAAATTAGCTTCAAAAAGTAATTATATATATAAGCAATTCATAACGATTTAAGTCTCAAAGTTAAAAGTAAATATATATTTAAATTTAAAAAATAATGTACTTACCAGCACATCCATCAGACCATATCCAATGTTCTTGATTTATGCCACGTCGTCTTAGGTCTTCAAAAAACATTTTGAAACAATGAGCTACATAGCTTCTATCATGATTTGTATCATCACTGATATAAAATTGAACCTCTTTGATGATAATTTGATCATCTTTGCTACTTTGTATTCCATCGACCGCTACCTTTGCATGCCTGTAGCAAACTTGCACAAAAATTGCAACTTGCTCTGAATGATAATATTGACTTTGGATCTCAATTTGAAGACTAAATGTATAGTTCTCAGAGAAATCTGCAATAGAGAGAATACAACCTAGTGGAAAGCAATTCTTTGAATCACGAAATTGCTTAGCTTGCCATCTTGCACCATGACAATGTTGGATATGTGGATATATGATATTGTGAAATTTACTCATGAATTCATTGTAAGGCAATCCACTTTCTTTGAGAACATTTTTTTTGGCCTCAACTCCTGAATTCATTAAGTATGTCTCATATTCAAATCTCTTCCAAGTAACTTGCATTGAATCATTATTTTCAACATGTAAAAGATTCTTCAAATCTCCATAATCATTACATACATTTTTTATACACTGAAAATTGAATTCATCTGAATCTTCTAATTTTCCGCATAGAAGAGACTTCTGCCATGCTTTCTTTCTATGAGTTGTAGATTATAGAATCAAATTCAACATGATTTCGAAAACAAGTTTCACGTACTTTATTTATATGTACAAATGGTGGTCGTAGTGTTTCAAACATCCTTTGACAAATCTTCACATTTAAAAATTCTTGTTTAAATGCTTCAAAAAGTTCACTTTGTGTTGTATCTATAAAATGTTTTAGATGAATTTTTTTTGTACCATCATTACCTATTATTTGTATAGTATCCCTTCTATTGGAAGAAACACGAGAGTGGGTGGTCCAATATTCAACCACCTGTTTCTTTGCATCTTCTGAAATTCTATCTTTTAGGGGAACCCTACAAATATTTACCCAATTTTTCTCAATTTTTCCATCTATTTCATTTCTCTTTTCAATATACCTTTGAATAGTTCTCCTAGAAACATTTAGTAATTTAGAAATTGCTTGAACTTGTCTTCTATGTGATAATTTCTTACTAGAAATTACAGTCATCAACGCTCTACGTGTAGCACTTAAATCACTAGATCGACTCTTCTTTTCAATACATTCCAATGCTTCTCGCAAGCTTTCAACAATTGTTTGTTTTAAATTTGATGACCTTTTCCTATTATCAACCCCTAACAACTCCAAAACAGGGGTCATTTCTTTTCATCTAAATAACTTTGCAACTAACTGTGCTCTTCCAATTAGAGATTTTTCTTCAAAAAATTCATCCCATATTTTTTTAGAGTGTAATTTTAATGTGCTTTCAGATAACATATCTTCAGATGAAATATTATTGAAAAGAGAATCCTCATCCATCTCCATCATATTTTCCATACCATAGTCCAAAAAATTTATGTTACTAGGTTCAGTTTGTTCTTGTACCTAGACATCACCTTGATCATCAATATTTTCCATGGGTTGTTGTTCAGTAGATGTTCCTTCATCCACTTTTCTCTTTCTTTGTTTTACCCATGTTCGATAATACTTCCTCGATCTAATCCTTGGATTTTCCATCATAAATTGCACTCAAATTTGAATTCACTTGCATACAAATTTGTACACACATGAGCTTTCAATGAAACATGTACAATTAATATAGCATAAATATTTTAAAAAGCTTGTAACTAGATGCAAAATATAAACATAAAATATTTAAACAAAAGTCTAATAAACATAAACATGCAAAACATAAAATATTTAATTCAATAATATATACATGTATAAAAGATAAGTCCAAGTTGGAAATAAAAGTAAAGGCAAAGGTAAATTTAATAAAACATAGGTATTTAAGGAGGACATGTAAGAACAAGAATGGAATAATATAGAATTGGTGATCAATAATAATGAAATCTAAGAATTTAAATAGTGAAAACAACAAATGCATTCATGTTCAAACACTTTTTAAATAAATAAAATAATTGTTCAATAAATAATATAAATAAAATAAAATAATCTCCTTTCTATATAATTCTTTATAAATATATAATTTTACATAAGAGGCACTTAAAATTATATATAATTCTCAAAAAAATAAATAAAAATAAACTTCTTGATAATGATATTTTTGATATTTTTACATAAATTTTACTAAACATAAGTATGCTAATTTTATGTATATATAAAAGTAATTTTCAAATTACTTAATATGTACACACACTTGTGAATGATAACAAATAAATGATAATAGTTAAATATTATAGAGATGTAACTTTTATTTTAAATTTTTTACAAATATTTCTTTGATGTTAATATTTTAATAATAAAAAAAAAAAGTGAAAACAAACTTCAAATGCATTCTTGAAAATAAAGACAATCAATTAAATAAGTTGAAGATCAATACATACCTTCAAAAATAGCTCTCTTATTGTCCAAATGTGTTTTCTTTTGTTGAAATAAGTCTTCTAAATTTTTGAAATTATAAACCTTCTCAAATGTCGAAATAAACCTTCTTTAATCGAAAATAGCTTTCCCTGTCAAAATAATCAAAATATCTGGTTTTTTTTTAATTTTCTTAAGTTGAAAAATTAAAAGATTTTTTTTTTTTATATCGACTAATTTTAGTCAAGTTCTTGTCGACCAGTAATGTTTTGGCCGATTCATTTTTGGCCTTGTTCCTTGGCCGAGAGAGTTTTGGCTAAAACTTGCTTGGCCAAAACCCTCTCGGTTGAGAATGTCTAGTTGGCATCCTACATGACAGCCAACTCATCATTTTTCAGAATTTTCTGAAACATTCAACTTTGGCAAAGTATTTCTCTAGTCAGAATGATCTTTCTGCAAAAAATAAAATACCCTTTTGTAGAGTTCGAAGTGGAGAATCCAAATATATAATTTTTTAAATATTTTGATTAGTTTAATATATTTTATTTTAAAATAAATACAGTAGGTTTTAAAATAAAAAAAGAGGCCCGATTAGAAATTAAAAAGGGTATATTATTTTATTTTTGAAAATGATTAAAAAATAAAAATAGTTGACGGTCCATGAAAGACTATTAAAATTATGAGCATGTTTGACTTTAAATGTTATTGAAAATATACACGTCAAAATTTGATTTTGTTTTCCATACAAGATATTGAAGTTACTTATTTGGGGAAAAAAGGAGAAATGAAGTTTTCAATTTGTTTCTTAACGGCCCGTGAAGTCACTTTTTTCTAAAATTTTCAGCATTCCAAAATTTGTCCTTAAATTGATAAAAACATAATGAAATTTTTATTTTTTTTAAATTTAAAAATTATAGGAATAAACTACATCAAAACTTCTACATTTCATTAGTTTACACCATTTTAAAATTCAAAACATAAAGACCACTTTTATGTGGTCGAAGTTCATATTTTTTTTTTGTTGTGGGTCGATTCCTTTATTAAGTGACATATGTTTGTACTTTTACCCAACATTATTTAAGCGATGATGCATTGTCCAAAGGGGAATACTCTATCCAAACATGTTATCCTATCACAAGATAATCCATCACCTACATTGCTAGACACTAGGGGAAAGTACTTACATCTTGCTTCAAAATAAATCTTGATCTATGTCTTCTAGCTCATGTTGTGACTTAAGCATTGTCCAAACAATTCAACCAAACCATGTCAGTTGCATCTTGCTGACACTTCCACATGGTATCAAAAAATTCAACAATCTTGTTCCTTTAGCCTGGCTACAAAATCTCAATCAATCATCATCTGATAAATCAATCATCATCCGATAAATCAATCATCATCTTGGGATGAATCCTTCCCAATCCTTGTGTTGTTCTTATCTTGACAACACTATCCTTGCATTGTTGTGTATCCTCAACAATGTTATCATTATCGAAAATTACTCAATCAGATTAATCGATTTTAGCTCAGTTATCAACATGAACTCAAAAGACTATTGATATCCCTACATACTGATATCTCAAAAATCAAAACATCTCAAAAACCAAACAAAAAAAGAAGAAAGCCAAAAACAATGAAAAACAAACAAAATCAAAATAAAGTAAAAAACAACAAAATCCCAAAAATATTTTATGCTTTGAGTCAACACCAAGCAAAATACGAGCCTCTGCATGTATAACGTAGGCAAGGCCATCATCGATGAGCCCCCGAGGCCCTAGGTTAGTCCCCCAAAACATAAAAAATCATTCAAATATCATATCAAAATTCAAAAAATATTTGTAAAAGTCATAAAACTCCAAAAAAAAAGCTCAGATAACCTCAAAAGCACAAAAACATTCAAAAAAAAAAAAATCAAAATTCTTATCTCCCTTATCACCTATCTGCAATAAAATTTCCATCCATAATAAACAAAATCGTCATTTTCACCCTTTGACAAAACAAAAATAAATAAATGAAGCAACATCAAAACCTAGAACTTTCAAGCAAACATTCACAAAGATTTGATCACAAACAAACTAATTTAACAATGCCAAAGTGTTAACTACCTATCTATTGACAATTCACCATCAACATTCTGAGATATGTCTTAATGGATAGATCGTTCCTACAATAGACATCATCAATACCGAATAACAACCTGAAAACGCAAAACAAATATGGCAAATGATACAACATTGTTTATCTTTTTGTGATCTTATATTTTTGATTTTAACACAACTCAACCATACAGTCTAACAGGGTTTTCGTATGCTTGGTATGAGAAAGAATACTCTTTGTTTGTGGAGTCAAAGTCTATGAAATGGATACAAAGCCACCTTGGTCATTAATACCTTGGTGCATCATGTTCTTTTTGTATACCTGGTATGAGAAAGAATACTCCTTGTTTGTGGAGTCAAAGTCCACGCAATGGATACAAAGCCACCTTGGTCATTAATACCTTGGTGCATCATGTTCATTTGCTACATCAATAAGGATTACGAAAGATACAAAGTCTCTATGGAAGCAAAAGAAAACTCATCAATGACTAACAACATCAATTTTCTTCTACTCATCCGATTTCTTCTATCTTCACTTCTTATTAACATTTTCTTCTTCTCACTGTTTCTTCTATTAGTCCTTGCACTTAAACACATCGCATCATCTTATGGGAAAATTTGGTTCATTATCCAAAATTTTCACCAAATTTCCCAAAGGGGCACCATGCTATTCCGCATGGGGCATACCAGGGCAACTCTTGAGCAAATTTTTTTGAATTTTCTTTGACACAATGTTCAAAACCACATTGTATCAAAGAGGAGAAAAATGTAGATACCTTAAATTATCCTGACTAGTGAACAACACTTTCACCCTTCTTCCCTAAATGATTAAATAATACATTATTTTTTAATTATTATCAAATTTTATATTTGTCTATTAATTAAGTGATTTGACATTATTTAATTAATTCATCGTCATCATACATCATTAACACTTAATATCATTGCATGATTTTCCTCATTATTTAATTAATTCACTATTTTATCATTAATCTAGCTTTATTCCTCTTGATTAATTAAATAACACAAGTTATGTAATTATGTCACTAATTTACCCTATTCCCCTAAATCAATTAAATTATTATCACTTAATAGTTTAATTAAATCACTTTCCTCTAAACTTGAATAATTAAATAAATTATTCAAACATCATTCAAAAAGGTTAAAACAAACAAATGCAACTTTGTTTGTGAAAGTCAAACATGACTTGCACGTTCAACTCAAAATGCTTAATTAATTAATTACACTCACCCACTTTTATGATTAAGCAAATTATGATCCACCGATTGCTCACTCTGATTTGTTGATTGATTCATCTATTTCCTAATTGATTTATCTATTCTTCAATCCCACTGAAGGCTCAATGTGATTTCCTCAATTCCACTGATTAGGAAATCTATTTCCTTTGATTGATTGATCATTATCCTTAATTGATTTGATCACAGAAGCTAACTAAGAAATCTAATTGTTCTCAACAACTTTCAACCATTGATCTTGATTCAACATTATTATGATCTTGCACGTTCACTTCAAATCATAAAAT
Organism: Sequoia sempervirens; assembly: GCA_007258455.2. Classification (NCBI taxonomy): domain Eukaryota; kingdom Viridiplantae; phylum Streptophyta; class Pinopsida; order Cupressales; family Cupressaceae; genus Sequoia; species Sequoia sempervirens. The sequence continues at coordinate 109,994 of VDFB02363095.1, read as the reverse complement.
CTATATAACATTCCTCTTCATCCTCAAAAAATAATAGGAGAATTGACATCTTTTGTGCAACGAAGTAATGCTAAATTGTCATTCGATTTCTTAGAAGATTTTACATACATCTTTGATCACCATTAACATATCTTGGAGTTTTTGCAATGCATAAATGAAGGCTTCACATTGATACAACAATAATCCAACATCATTGTGGATACACTTTTACATGAGATGGGTAACAATATTAGTTAATTGAATTCATTTGTATGTTCTTTGATTGCATTGGTTTAGTTCATTGAATTCAATAATCTTGTATTGTTCATTTCATGAGTAATGGGTATCGCTCTTAATCTTTTTGTTTGAATTAGATTAGTTTAATTCATTCATTTTGATTTCCTTATGCTTATCGATTTTCCCCTTACAACATTTATAATATAGTATAATATAATAATAACATATTTATTATATTATAATATATTATATATAAAAATATATAATATATTATAATATGATATTATATAATATAATATATGTATATATATTATTATAATATGATATTATATAATATAGATTAATATATAATAATAACTTTCAATATTTTTTTGTATGATTTGAATTTAACGAATATTTGTTTCTAAATGGATATTCATTTTGGAATAGATATCTATTCTACTTTGGTGCTTTCTATGACAACATGTACTTTCTACCTAAGCCTAGAAAAATTTAAAGTGAAATTTTGCATTTTTTGGCAAGTAAAAAATGCTATTTTTTTCAATTCGCCACTTTTTGGACCTCCATGATCCTGTACAGACCCAAACCATTCATTCACAAACTATTTGTGTGATTGAAAAAATCATTTTGAGTATTTATTTCTAATTTTGCATGCACTGAAAATGAAATAATATATTAATTTGCAGATACCTATGAGAGTTACTATCTTTTCCTCTTCTAATTTCTTGATATTCTCTGTTACCTCCTTTCCTAGGTTCCAAATTTTACAAATTCCCTTTAGAGGAAAAAACTTGCAAATGCTACCTATAATGTTGAATACTCATACTTGCTTATGATTAAACAAAACATCTAAAATAAACCTTTCATGAGCTAATGGAGTGGTGTGGCATAACCTTTGTTACTACTGATTATTTGAGTTTTATTTATTTGTTGGTGTTGCTTGTGCTTGAAAGAGAGTGAACCATAGAAAATGTTGAATAATTATTTAGGGAGAAACACATCATGCTTAATTGCTTCTTTCTATCAATAGATATGAAAATCAATGCAAAGGTCAAATTTTGAGATGGAATTTCTACCTTATCAATTATGTTCTATAGATTCACCCAAACATTTATAGAGTGGGAGATAAAATGATAGTGGGAGATAAAATGATAATGAAATTGTTTAATGTATAAGATGGATAATCTATGCATATTTTTTTTGCAATATACTTAAGAATGGAAATTTTTCTTTAAAGGGTTATGAAAACATGGGAGCTTTTGTGGCCCCCAGAATACATCCCTAATTTTTCTTCAAATAGGGACCCTTCTTTTTGGATGCTATTGCTTTAATCTTGCATTTTTGTGTTTGGGTCTTTGCTATGTTTTGGGTGTCCTTTTTTCATTTTCAGGTCTTTGGAATTATGGCTTGTTTGGGACTCAAGATATTTCATGCTAAGATCAAATAGGTCATATATAATGTTTGAACATTCACAAGCACATTAGGAATGAGAAGTTGAAAGATTAAAGTTCCATATAGAATTTTAGTTTTTATCAAAAAAAAATTAGAATTTTATTTTTGTAACAAGTTGTAAATTTTGTTCTGGCCATGAACAAAGTGCAAGGGTAACAAACTATTTCTATTAAAAGTGTGAAACCTCCAAAATTCAAAATTGTTGAGACACCACCAATTCCAAACTCATTATAATCCAAAATTTGGGCTATGATTATAAATTGAAATCAAAGCTATGAAATATAATTTCTTGCCAAACTCCAAAGTTCCTTTTAATTCAAACTTTGGTATAAAGATACAAAATGTAATCCATCTTGTGAATTACAATTTTTTTTGAAGACCAAGCTTTGAGGTAGGAATTTTTTGCATGCTTGGTTTATTTTCTTATGTTTTTTGTGCATCAATTAGTCTCCTCATAACTCTTGGATCTTGAATCTTAGCAGATTTGTGACACTTTCATGGTTTTCATCTAGTTACACTATTTTCCAAGTTTCTTCTTGTGCCTTTTATTTAATTTAATTTTCATTATTTTAAATTAGGTCTTGTGAGATTATTCTTCTTTTGGGAATAGATAGGGTTTTTTTACATTTCAAATTTATAATTTTTGGGTCACAACAATATAAGCGTTAAAGTTATGGCCTAAATTTTATACAAAGTGTTGGTTATCTTCTCAAAACCCTCAATTTATCTTCATGTGAAAAGTGGTTTTATAAGTTGAAACATTGTTCATATGCCTTTATTTTTCCAAAAAAATAGATAAAAATTTAAAATTAGACACTAAATCCCTAAAATGCCATGTGATCAAAGTTGGAAAATTCTAAGAGTTTTAACTATCTTGAGCCTAAAAGCATGAACTCAAAATTAAAATTATTGTTTCAACTTTGAAACTCAAATATGAATTTATCAAACATTGGGAAAATCTACAAACTATATGGTGACTTCAAATTCATTGTATCTTGTACTCCACATTAAATTTGTAACTTGAAAAAAAATTACAAAATGTAATTTAATTTGAAGTCTAAACTCCAATCAAAACAAAATATTGGGTGAAATTCAAGCTATAATTGTAAATTGAAACAAAACTATAAAATGAAAATTTACTCCAATGTTGAATCCCAAAACCTTGTCAATGCCAAAATTCACCTATCTCAAACTCAATCTTAAAAATACAAGGTAAATTTAAAATTGCAAAGTTTAATTTTCCCTTGAGGTTAATTTACAACTTGCAACTCAAGTCTAGGCCTTCAATCTCAATATTAAGAAATTTTATTATGGGATCTTAAACCTCTAGCCACTTAGAAACTAAAGTTTTTTTCTTATTTCTAGCTTGCAACTTACAAAGCGACCATGAAACGCCAAATTTCTTCATGCAAAATATCCTACAAACTCTAAAATTTGTACAAATTGATCTAAAATCCTTCATGAATAAACTCTTCAAAATTAGTGATGGGACTATGCCCTTGTGTCACTTTGCCATGGTACTGCCATTAATGGGCAACCCTTTCCATATGGAGGGTGGAAAACTTGACGTCTTCTTTATACATTAGATTTAGAGTTAAGTATGCATTGATCTTATGAATCAAAGTATGGCTTGAACACTTGTGACACATCAAACATAGGTACATGAACCTTTCCCAAACATTGTTGCAATTACTTGTTATCTTGATTCTAAATAATTATCTTCTCAATGTGAGGATCATTTTAGATTTTGATATTAGATAATAGAGAAAATTCAATAGATCATCCCAAATTTATTGTTGTAGGGAAAGAACTTGTATTTAGTGTGCAGGGATAAAAAGTCATTGAATGACTAAGTAATCTCTTCTTCCAATTGATCTTCTCTTATTTGCAAGAATTTTGGTTGGAAGGGATTAGGTAAAGAACCAACCATTTGATCAATCATTGACTCACTTCTCCTTTTGATATGTGATTCTAGAGTTTTGAGCACTTTTTGACCTTTCACAAGTTGCAAGTTAACATTTCCATCATGTCATTGAGTTCTTGCGTCATTTCTCTTTTCCCTACATCTACATTGATCATTGCATCAATGATCCGTAAACTTTAGCAAGCACTTACTCAACTAAGTTCATTTAGTTAGATTTGCAAAACCGACTTACTAAAGTCTAAATCTAAAGCGAGATCTTTAATCAATGATTCAAAACCAATGTGAAAATTTAAATCATTAATCTACTGAGCTCTTTCAACAGTTAAGTAATTGCAATAACACACACAAAATAGATAACAAGAGCAAGTTGATAATGAAGTTCACCGGTATTGGCTACATCTCTGGATTCACTTGAAAACAAATCGATCTATTCCTTCTCTAGAAAGACGTGGGAACCTTCTCACAAGTTACAAAAGAACTACCTTCTCCTTACAAAAGGATTCAAGAAAACAACTCTCACCTATGACCCTACTCCCATTGTCAGAAGGACGATCTCTTTACAAAATAAGCTTTAAAAGCTTGTACAAATCTACAATTCTTCTCCAAGTTAAAAATCCTCTCAATAGGATACTTGGTTGAAAAGAAGAATGAGATGCAACACTCTCCTCACACCCCCTTTCTATACATGCATTTTTCCTTTTATGGTGTAAAACCATAAGATTTACAAATCAAGGAATATCCTCCTTTTTTACATAGAAAAATCTCCCAATATCCCCTTATATAATAATAATCTTTAAATATCTCTTAATAGATATTTAAAATTCTTCTAAGCTCTTTGTTTATCACATATTTGGGATCTTATTGTTGTTAGGGGATTTGTCTCTATTTTAATTTAGCTTTAGAGGGTTAATCTTTTATTTTTAGGGGTAATTGGTTTAAACTTATTAACCAAAACCAACTGATCACCACACTAATTTAAACACCATTGGATGGTGTAGTGGTGGCTTAACATTTTACTAAGCCGATGGTCGGGGGTTCAACCCCCACCACTAGCTTTTAATAGCCAAATCCCAACAGTTTGTTGGTAAAACAAACTTGCGCCCATTGTGGTTAAAGTGTGAATCACGCGGTGCATTGGTAACCCAACTGTCTCGCAGGTGTGAGGTGGGGGATTCGAGCCCCACCCTTCAATTTTGGAGGCCCATTCAACAAATTGTTTGGTAGAGGAGAGAGGTTCCATGTGGCCTACAGACACCGTGCCACGTGTCATTTTGTGATTCGCCGATGTCATCCAGTAAGCCCATGTCAGCTTCCAACTCATTACCACATGTCATGTTATCCTTCACTGTCAGTGACATGTCAAAAGACACCTAGAGGACACGTGTCAAAACCTCATTCGCCGAACATGCTGATGTCATCTGATGACTATACTGCCAACTCACTGAGACACATCACCCACCACGTAACTGTAAGGATGACATCTATCATCTTGCAATTGGTCCATGCTAGCATACGGCCTTGTTGAGTTAGCATGCTGATGTTAGCATTCGTACGGTCCATCGACAAAGTCAACCTTCAAGTTTGATCAGTCATATCTTTGTCATTCGAGCTCCGTTTTCGACGAAACAAGCATTGTCAGGATCATCTCATTGAGCTCTTTGGCTTGATGTCAACTTTGATGAATTTTGGATCGATCAAAATTTTCACCTTTTGACGAGCCCTTGGTCTAGGTTTGACCAGTCTTTGATTGGCTGTAACTTTTGCTAACAGACTCCATTTTCTACGATTCAAGCGGTGTTGGAATCATACTTTCGAGCATTATGCCATGGTTTTGACTTCCTGAGCATTGCAGACTATTGATTTTTTAAGGTTCATATATCCTCCTAGATCAAACCTCCCCACTAAAGAGCTTTTGGTCCTCCAAAAGCTATCTTGTAGAACCTTTGACTCCCTTGGCTCAGATCAACTTTGTTGTCACCTCCAAAGCTTCATTGCAATGCTACTGCTAGCTCCACCTTCAACAACTGATTCTAATTATGGTCCTAGTTCCACCATGCTTTGAAACTTAGATTTTCCCTCGACGGGTCTTACACTTTGGCTACATTAGGTCTTCAAAGGATGCAATTCAAAACATAACATGAAATACCAAAAAGAAAGAAGAAAATTGAGCATGATAAACCTGTCTCTTGGTGCTTCTCCCAACAATGGTTCACATTTTGTATCTCTTGCCATATTTTCTGGCATGCTTTTGTTGCTCCTCCAAACTGCTCGAGCATGGTAACTCTGCCTCAACCTAAAACTTTCCTCCACCCTTATTCTTCAGAATGGTTGATTCAAGGCTTCACCATTCAACTCTGTCTCTATTTGTCTAAAGCAACAAGGCCATAGACAAAAATCCTTCAAGAACTTCAATTATCAACTAAGTTTGAACTTATCTTCAAAATGATCTTGACTGAGTCTTCAAGCTGAGAGTATATAGGTCACTCTAAACCATTCTCACAACTCTTTGTCTAAATGTGTAGATGGTCTTCCACTTCTCCCAAAGTTCTCTTCAATAGAAGCTTGACACTGAAAGAAATCTGCAAGAAAACTACAAGTAACAAATCTCTATCTTGTAGTAAGAATTCATCAAGTATTCTCCTTTGGATTACAAGAGATGTGACTTCAAGAGCCTTACAAAAATCTCAACCTTGGAGTAATACAACTTCTTACAAATACTTGCAAACAATTTTATTTAGAGTCTTATACTCCAAACCACACTAGTTTGGTATCAACAACATATTACCATACTACAAAATGAAAAATGGTAACACACACAAAGTTGATACAACTATTTAGATGAAAGGTGTTCCCAGCTCTTACAGAGCTATTCAAAGGAACTTTCCTTCACTGACCGCTCCATCTTCGGTTCTTCTGCCACAGGGACAGTACCCTTAGGTTCCACCTTCACTTTTTCAACTTCCTATTGGGTTTATTTCTTGATAATTCTTGATGAACGATGAAGCTCTGGGTGCAACTTCCAACATTTTTCATCCCAATGCCCACTGATTTTGCAGTGAGTTTGGTAGTGTCGAGCTCTGGATTCTCCAGTTGCTCCCAATCCTTGAAAATGACGTCTCTTCTTGGCCTCAATAGGATTAACGATGCCTTGTTTAGTGGTACCCAGGCCTTTCCCGATGTATCCCATTTTGGTAAGCAGCTTCATTCCAATGCCCTTGGTGTGCTTTTTGAAATGTGCAAAAGAGTTTTGCTCATCCTCCATTGGTTTCTTCTGATCTGATGCAGAAGATGCCTCTAGATAACTACTATCATTATTAGGCATGTTGAGGGTCTTCAGGTACTCCATCTACTAACGGTAAGCACATTCTTCTACACCTGCATTCTTTGCTTCTCAGTGTTAGCTTCTTCAAGCAACCGCTTGAGTTTCACATTCTCTGTTTGCATGTGATGGTTGGCTTCCTCTAGCTTCTGCATTTTATCAAACTTCCTGCAATGATCCTGGTAGAGAGTTTCGGTCATCTTCTTCATAGCGAAGAAGTCTTCTACCATAGATGCAGTCATCGTCACTTTGGACGTTTCTCCTTTCTCATATGCCATCTTACAATTAGCAAACACCGAGCAACTACAAAATGAGCTCAATAACTACTTTGATACCACTCAATCTGTAAACTTTAGCGAGTACTTACTCAACTAAGTTCACGTAGTTAGATTTGCAAAACTGACTTACTGAAGTCCAAATCTAAAATAGGATCTTTAATCAATGATTCAAACCCAATGTGCAAATTTAAATCATTAATCTACTGAGCTCTATCAACAGTTAAGTAATTGCAATAACACACACAAAACAGATAACAAGAGCAAGTTGATAAAGGAGTTTACTGGTATTGGCTACGTCTCTAGATTCTCTTGAAAAGGAATTGATCTATTCCTTCTCCAGAAAGATGCGAGGACCTTCTCACAGGTTACAAAAGAAATACCTTCTCCTTACAAAAGTATTCAAGAAAACAACTCTCACCTATGACCCTACTCCCATTGTCAGAAGGACGATCTCTTTACAAAATAAGCTTTAAAAGCTTGTACAAATCTACAATTCTTCTCCAAGTTAAAAATCCTCTCAATAGGATACTTGGTTGAAAAGAAGAATGAGATGCAACACTCTCCTCACACCCCTTTTTTATACATGCATTTTTCCTTTTATGGTGTAAAACCATAAGATTTACAAATCAAGGAATATCTTCCTTTTTTACATAGAAAAATCTCCCAATATCCCCTTATATAATAATAATCTTTAAATATCTCTTAATAGATATTTCAAAATCTTGTAAGCCCTTTGTTTATCATATATTCAGGCTCTTATAGTTGTTAGGGGATTTGTCTCTATTTTAATTTAGTTTTGGAGGGTTAATCTTTTATTTTTAGGGGTAATTGGTCTAAACTTATTAACCAAAACCAACTGATCACCACACTATTTTAAACACCATTCGATGGTGTAGTGGTGGCTTAACATTTTACTAAGCCAGCGGTCGGGGGTTCAACCCCCGCCACTAGCTTTTAATAGCCAAATCCCGATAGTTTGTTGGTAAAACAAACTTGTGCCCATTGTGGTTAAAGTGTGAATCGCACGGTGCATTGGTAACCCGGTTGTCTCGCAGGTGTGAGGTTGGGGGTTTGACGCCCACCCTTCAATTTTTGAGGCCCATTCAACAAACCATTCGGTGGAGGAGAGAGGTTCCACGTGACTTGCAGACACCGTGCCATGTGTCATGTCGTGATTCGTCGATGCTATCTAGTCAACCCACATCAGCTTCCAACTCACTTCCACGTGTCATGTTATCCTTTTCTTTTGGTGACATGTCAAAAGACACCTGGAGGACATGTGTCAAAACCTCATTCACCAAACATGTTGATGTCATCTAATGACTGTACTACCAACTCACTGAGACACGTCACTGTACAGATGTCATGTGTCATCCTGCAATTGGTCCACTCCAGCGTACGGCCTTGCTGAGTCAGCATGATGATGTCAGCATCTGTACAGTCCATCAGCAAATTCAACCCTAAAGTTTGACCGAACATATCTTTGTCTTCTGAGCTTCGTTTTCAATGAAATTAGCGTTGTCGAGATCGTCTCGTCGATCTCTTCGTCTTGATGCCGACTTCAACGAATTCAGGATTGATCAAATTTTTTACTTTTTGATGAGCCCTTGGTCTAGGTTTAACCAATCTTTGATCAGTCGTAACTTTTGCATACGGACTTCATTTTCTGTGGTTCAAGTGGCGTTGGAATCATGCTTCTGAGCATTATGCCATGGTGTTGATTTCTTGAGCATTAGATACGACTAATTTTTTGAGGTGCATAGATCCTCTAGGATCAATCAAACATGGTTCGAGCCTTTTCTTCCTTTATCTAATTGCATCTCCTTCCATTTGCAATCTTATTTCCCCAAATCATGTAAACCCATGATCCACAAGGTAGCAAGATTAAGGCTCTAATACCATTGTAATACCCTCAATTAGGGACATGTTCAATATTTTAGTTTAATTTCTCTCCATGGGATACCAATTATTAGATCTTTTTTTCAAATTAGGTCTATCATAACAAATAATAAGCTTAATAAAATATGCAAAATGAAATTGTAATCCCTCACAAATGAATAGCAATGCACAATAACCTTTTATTCATATTATAACAAAATATTACACTTGTAATCAATTCAATGCAACAATATTATTATCAAAAGTATAAAAAAATCACATCAAAAGGGGTGCTACAAAACTCACAATTGAATTATAATCCCTAGGCACTGAGGGATAACTACCTAACTCAAATAAACAAGCACTAACATGAGCCCACTTGAACAACAAATCAATGAAGCTTAAATGTAATCCCTGAGTGAAATTGCTTAATGTTGGACAGGGTTTTCATCCACTAGATGACTATGGGGATCAAGGGTTTTATCTCCTCTAATCTTCAATGAAAAATGAACAGGAAGTCCAATTTGTTTGAGGAATAATATCATAAAAATTGGATAATGTTGTTGAACTTTGAGTTAGATTTAAAAAGGCAATTGAGTGTCCCCTTTCCCTCCAAAATACAAATTCAAATATTATTTATCTTCAAGGAGCCCTACCCACACCCTTGGCCAACAACACTTGAAAGGATAAAGCTTGACTACATAATACTCAAAGGGCCCAATAATCCAAGAATGCATACAATAGAACAAACCAAATTATTACAAAGTCAATTCACTAATCTATTTTCCCAAGCCTACAAGAAATGAAAAATAGGTTTAAAGAACACGTACTAATCTTATGGAAAAATGGAACATGACAACCTCATTTCATTTTATTTTTATATTATTATTATATTTTTTATTTTTATTTGTTTTTCCCATGCAATGTCTAGTGTGTATATGTTCATAAGACGAGGGATGTGACATGCTTGTCTCATCATTGTAGCTGGTAGTGTAGTGAGTAAAAATATGGAACCCATGATTTAGCATGGGATGCATCATCATTCCTCTTTCTAGTTAGGATGTGTAATGAATTAACTTGCACAATAGAAGAAGATATGAAATATGTTGCAAATACTTGATAATAACTGAGAATAACAAGCCACTTCGAGGGGGAAACCTCCAAATATCTCCAATGAGAACAAAATTCACAATATGATGATGAAATAAGACTCACAACCTCCTATATATACCTATTTATGTCCAAGATATCACCTAGGTTGAGTTAGACACCCCTATATAAGCCCTAGGCTGACGTAACTAACTAAATAATAATATAATAATGATAACATGACTTAGTTAGGAGTTAAGATAGCCACAATCCGACTATTCATAACCCGATGCACACCAATATTAAGGGTGTAGCATGGCCCCCTCTTCAAAGAAGCATTGTCCTCAATGCTAATCAAGTGTGGATTCTTCTGAATGAACTCCTTGTCTTCCCATGTGGCATCTTCAACTGGAAAATTATTCCATTGGGTGAGATACTCAGTGAGATTTCTATTCCTTAGCTTCTTTGTGTGTGTTTGATGATGCACTCTGGTTCCAAAATGATTCTTCCTTCTTCATCAAGCTCTAGTAGTACTTTTTGAGTTGGAATATTATGCTCAATCACCTTCTTCAAACAAGAAACATGAAAAATTGGATGTATCTTTGTTCTGGTGGTAACTCTAGCTTGTAGGCAATACTATCAATCTTTTGCATAATTTGGTATGGGCTATAATACCTTGGAGACAACTTATTATTCTTTTTTTGTTGTTCAAGTGATATTTTCTTATAAGGCTATAGTCTCAAGAAGACCCAATCCCTAACTTCAAAACTTCTTTCGCTACGATGTTGGTCCACTTGTTGCTTCATTCGATTTTATGCCATGGTTAAATTCTCCTTGAGTCTTGAAAGTACCTATTGTTGATGAAGCAAGTGGTCCTCTAATGCCTGAACTCTTGGTGACACCTTTAATGATGATGTGATGGAAGGAGGATGTTATCCATAAAGTGTCAAAAATGGAGACATTTTTTATGAGCTATGAAAAGAAGTGTTATAACACCATCTTGCAAGTGGTAGCCAATCTACCCATTGAGACTATTTCTCTGAAGAGAAACAACGTAGATATCCTTCCAAACACTTATTAACAACCTCATTTTTTCTATTTGATTGAGGGTGGTATGAAGAACTATGAGCCAATTGAGTACCCAAACATGAGAATAATTTTTTCCAAAAGTGACTAGTAAAGATAGGATCACAATCACTGACAATAACCTTAGGTGTTCCATGTAGCTTTTGTATATTCTCCAAAAAAAAAATTATCATTGCACTTGTTGTAAAAGGATGTGATAATGCAATGAAATGTGCATATTTATTGAGGTGATCAACTACTACCATGATGACATTATGACCTTTATATTTTGGAATTCATGTGATGAAGTCCATGGATACATCTACCTAACGCTAGCTAGGAATAGATAAGGGCTGCAAGAGACCTGGTGTCTTAATTGTCTCCCCTTTATTCCTTTGACAAACCAAACATTCAACCACAAATTTTTGAACATCACCTTTTATCCCTTCCCAAAAAAAATCTTGCTTGACCCAATGGTATGTCTTCAAGAATCCTGAGTGACCACCAACAAGAGACTCATGCAGTTCTGTGAGAATCTTGTGTTTAATAGTGGAATTCTTGTAGAGATACAAACACTTTTTATACCAAAGAGTATCTCCCATCCAACAAAACTTATTTTAACTACTAGGATCACTTTTTAATTGTTGGATGAGATTACTTGTTGCAACATCATTTTTCCACTCTACTTTGGATTCTTCCACCCAATTTTCTTGTAATATTGAAAGGACACACAATAAGGCTTCATCTTTCTTCATCCTTCCTAGAAAGTGCATCTACCACAATATTTTCCTTCCCTTTCTTATATACAATCTCAAAGTCATATCCCAACATCTTAGTGACCCATTTTTGTTGCTCTTCAGAAGATAATCTTTGTTCTAAAAAATATTTTAGGCTATCATGATCTATCTTAACCTTGAAGTGTCTACCCATTAGATAAGGCCTCCATTGTTTGACTGTGTGAAGGATCGCTAGCACTTCCTTCTCATAAATGGGTTTGAGCTTATTCTTACCCTTTAATTGATGAATCTCAAAATCAATTGGCCACCCTTCTTCCATGAGAACTACTCATATCTCATTTCTACAAGCATCACATTCCACAATGAATTCCTTAGTGAAGTCGGGTGTGGCAAGCACTAGAGTTGTACACATAACCTCCTTCAATCTCTCAAATGCTACATTAGCGGACTCATTCCAATGAAAATAATCCTTCTTCAATAGAGTGGTGAGGGGTGCTGCTATATGGCGATAATTCTTCACAAATCTTTTGTAGTACCCTGTCAATCCCAAGAAACCCCTTAGTTTCTTAATGGTTTTTGGAATAGGCCATTCCAAGATAGCCTTAATTTTGTTAGGGTCCACCTTTACTCCTTCATGTGAAACTATGTGTCCAAAATACTCCCCTCCTTAAGACCAAAATCACACTTGGATGGCTTAGCATAGAGTTGATGATCTTTGAGTATTTGTAATGCTTGATCTACATGTTGCAAGTGTTCTTCCCATGTCTTGCTATAAATCAATATATCATCAAAGAACACTAATAAAAACTTAAGAATTTTTTAAAAATGGAATTCATCAAACTTTGGAATGTAGATAGTGCATTGGTAAAACCGAATGACATCACCAAAAATTCATAATGACCCTCGTGAGTCTGAAATATTGTCTTACAAATATCTTCCTCCTTAATCTGAATTTGGCGATAACCATATCTAAGATCTAACTTGGTAAAATACATAGCTCCATTCAATTCATCTAGAAAATCATCAATGACTGGAATAGGAAACTTATCTTTAATGGTGTACATGTTGAGCACTGCATAATCCAGACACATGTGTCAATTTTTATCCTTCTTACATACCATCACCACAGGTGAGGAGTAAGAACTTTGGCTATGTCTGATAATTCTTGCCTCTAGCATCTCCTCAATAATTTTTTCTATCTCACTTTTTTGTATGTGTGGGTACTTATAAGGCTTGATGTTTGGTGGTTTGATCCCTGGAACTAGTTGTATGGCATGATCATGATCCCTCTTAGGAGGAATTCCTTTAGGCATATCTCTAAGAACCATTGAGTGACGATCAATTATTGCTTGTAAATTTGGATGAGTAGGAGCATTATATTGAGAGAACCCTAATGAACATAGTTGGGCCACAAATCCATCAACTCCTTTCTTAAGCAACTTATGCATTCGATGAGAGCTTACCATCTGTGTGGACTTTGCCTTCAATCCCCTTAGCTCTACTACCTTTCCTTCTAATTGAAATCTCATGAATAGTTCTTGGAAGTTCATCTCAATTGTTCCCAATGTAGTAAGCCATTGTACTCCCAAAACAATATCTAATGCACCCATGGATATCACATACATTGGGGTATCAAGGTAATAATCTCTCATGGATAATTTAATGCTATGAAACTTCCCAGAGCAACTAACTATACCACCATCTACAATAAAAACCTAAAACTATGGAGCTAGATATATAAAACAATTTAGACGAGTAGCCAACTTTTTGTTGATGAAGTTATGAGTACTACATGAGTCAATCAACACTGTTACTTTTTATTTCTTTAAGAAACCCACTACCTTGAGAGTTTGTGGAGCACTAAAACCTGAGAGTGCATGACAAGAAATGATTGGTTGAGAATCATGTGATTCCTCATTTGACTCCCTTTCATCCTCTAATATGGGTTCCTCCTCTTCTTCCTCACTTGGAACTTCAATATAGAACAATTTCTTTTCACTACATTTATGTCCTCGACTGTATTTTCCATCACAATTAAAGCACAAACCTTTTGCTCCTTTCTCCTCATTTTTTTGTGGAGTCAACCTAGTAGGTTGAGGAAGAGAAGGTGTTGAATATCCTCTCTCTTGTCACATTAGCCCCTTGCTTCTTAGGAATCAAATACTTCTCCTCTACCTTGTGTGCTAAGATAAAAGGCTCATTTATAGAGATAGGACTAAACATGCATACCTCATGTTGAATGTGATCCTTGAAACCACCCAAGAATAAATCATTCAAGTTCTCCTTTGTAATTGTATCCACTCTTAAGGATAGATTTTGGAATCGTTGAATATAATCCTTAACTGATCTTGTTTGTTGAAGTTCAACAAGCTGGCTGAAGAAGTTGTCTTCCACACTATTGTTATATTGTGCTTGGATTTCCTCCATAAAAATTGACCATAAGACAATAAGACCATGTTTCCTTCAATGAGTACAAAGCCAACAATACCAAATGAATTGATTTGGTTCTAGATATAGGGAAGCCATTGTGACCTTTTGTCCATTTGGGAGTTGATGTACTTCAAAAAAATCTTCATTGGGTTTATTCATGTTAGAGGATCCTTGCCATTGCACTTGCACATATCCATCTTTGGAAACAAATTCATAGATCACATAGGAGTATTAAAATTGGTGTCAATATTAGCTGACCTAGAAGTTTCACCTTGGTTGCTTGAGAACTCCTTTCTTGGTTCATTCATAAGGCACTTAACATGCTTCGTATATCCGATATATCTCCTCTTAGGTCACACATATCCATCTTCATTGAGGAAATTTCCTCCTTGACCTTACGTATTTCCTCATTGGGATTAATATCCTCTATTGTTACCTCATCCTTATTAGGGGTTTTCCCTGGTGTGACAACATTCTTTTTGCCCCTTGTTGTAGGCCTCGTCATGATGGAAACCAATAATTTTCCAATAAATCACACAAATGAAACTTAAATTCTTTGAAATTTTTACTATAACTTATTAGGGCTAAAGTACCCTTACCAAGAAAAAACTCCAAGAAATTAGCAGATTTGCAGCCTTAAGATCAAATTTGTTGGAAACCCTAATTTTATAATAACTCACTTATTTATGCTCCAAATTCTTCAAATTTTGGCCTATAGACTCCACTATTATTCCTTCAAAAACCCAATACAAATCAAGCTCCAATTTGGCATTATGTGAGATATATGCAACTTCCAAATAAATTGTCTAGAAACCCTAATTCTACAATATTTCACTCAATTCTACTCCATTTCATTTGAAATATGGATTGTAGCTTCTTTAAGATGGTCTTCAAAAACCCTTTAAAAATTAAAAAAAAATTGCCAAAATCTGAAAGATATGGTCTCCCCAAAATCGCCTTCAATATTGAGAAAATACCTTGCCTCTATGGTGTCAAGATCATGCCCTGATACCACTTGTAATGAAATAACTTGCACAATAGAAGATGAAGATATGAAATATGTTGCAAATACTTGATAATAACTAAGAATAACAAGCCACTTCAAGGGGGCAACCTCCAAATATCTCTAATGAGAACACAATTCACAATATGATGATGAAATAAGACACAACCTCCTATATATACCTGTTTATTCCCAGGATATCACCTAGGGCGACTTAGACACCCCTATATAAGCCCTAGGCCAACCTAGCTAACTAAATAATAATATAATAATGATAATATGACTTAATTAGGAGTTAAAATAGCCACAAGCCAACTATTCATAACCCGATGTACACCAATATTAAGGGCATAGCATGCCCCCCTCTTCAAAGAAGCATTGTCCTCAATTCTAATTAAGTGTAGATTCTTTTGAATGAACTCATTGTCTTCCCATGTGGCATATTCAACTAGTAAATTCTTCCATTGGATGAGATACTCTATGAGAGTTCTATTCCTTAGCTTCTTTGTGAGTTTGACAAATGCACTTTGGTTCCAAAATGATTCTTCCTTCTTCATCAAGCTCTAGTAGTACTATGTTAGTGGACTACGAAAAATGGAAGATTCTTGTAGTGAAGTTACAACTATTCTATGTTTGTTCATTAGTCCCTTTGTTATATGTGATGTATGCATGAGTTAGTTGCATTAAATGTGTGTGTGTGTGTTCTATTTATGAGTTAGTCATGTTGTCTACATGTGTTCTATGCATGAGTTAATCCCTATGTATACATGTGATGTACATATGAGCTAGTTCTTATGGGGATTGTGTGGGCGTGTACAATGATGTTGGTTTGGAACTAACATTTGACTAGAATGCATTGACTATCATACTATTGTATGTGGATTGAATTAGAAGCATAAGCTCAATTAATAATTGAGGTTGAAGGTCTCATCTCAATTGTATGGGTGAAGTCTTTCTATTAAATGGTATGTAAATTACAATGCCTTTGATTTCCAAAAAGGGTTATGTACGAAAGACCATCTCAAATGAATCCTCAAAGATTAGGTCTAGGTCTAGAGATTTGGTTGGTTATGTGAACTTATCCTATTTACTGCAAGTTTGTACAATAGTGACAAAACTAACATCCATATGATAGATTAGTGAGGTTACCAAACTAAATCTTTGAAATTGATTTCAAAAAATAGAAATAGCTAGGTCATTACATCCATTTCATCAGTAAACATGTTCAAATTCATCAATCCACATATTCAAATAATTGTATTTTATATTCTCCTTTACTAGTAGACATAACCAAAGATGTCTTAAGTTTTTCTTTACTTTTCTATTTTACCAAATGTGTATTATGAATTATTTATGTCTAGACCAGTGATTTTTTTAGTCGCTAATATTTATCAATTGGCTAATAGTTGAAATTGGGAACCAAAATTTGGCTAATAGTTCAAGTTGTAAGGAGACTTGAATCGTCACATTTTTACAAAATTTTATTTTAGTCTTATTTAAATCGCCAAAGTGTTTATTTAAAAAAAATCATTCAAAAATTTAACACAATATTCAATACATGATTAGATCAAATTCGCCTAAATTTTATAAGTTATTGTAGAAATCTAAATTAATTCACTAATATCATAATTATTAGTTTCTTTAGGTCATATTACCAATCTTTAGTTGCCACAATTGATTTAAAATATAATCTAAAAACCCTCATTGTATTCCACAAGGTAAAATGTACCATGATTTGCAATGCAACATGTTCAAATTCATTAACACACATTCAAAAAATAGTATTTTATATTCTCCTTTACCAATAGACATAATCAAAGATGTCATAAGTTTTGCTTTACTTTCCTATTTCACCAAATGTGTATTATGAATTCTTTATTTCTAAACCAATGTTTTTTTTAGTGGCTAATATTCGTTAATTAGCTCATAGTTGAAATTTGGAAATCAAAATTTGGCTAATTGTTCAAGTTGTAAGGTGACCTAAATCGTCACATTTTTACAAAATTTTATTTTAGTCTTATTTAAATTGCCCAAGTGTTTATTTTAAAAAAAATTAACTCTAAAATTCGCCACAATATTTGATACATGATTAGATTAGATTCGTCTAAATTTTATGTTATTATAGAAATCTAAATTAATTTTCCAATAATATATCATAATTGTTAGTTACTTTAGGTCATATCATCAACTTTAGTTGTCAAAATTGATTTAGAATATAATCTAAAAACCATCATTGTATTCCACGAGGTAAAATGTACCATAATTTGTAATGCTCATGGGCTTGAAATTGTTTTTGGATCATTGATCTCAAAAAGCAATTTCTTAAAGAAATCAATGGTCTAAAAGCAATTTTATGCCCCGTGAGCATTACAAGTAGTGGGTACATTTTACCTCACGAAATACAAAAGATCCATTAGATTATATTTTAAATCAATGGTAGCAACTAAATATTATAGATTCTACCTCTTAAACCCATCAATGATTTCCACCCTCGGGCCCCTACTTTTCCATAAGAATTATATATTATTAAATTGGAAGGGTTCGCTATGGTAATTAAAAAAATTCTCTACTATTTATCAAGATTCGCTAATATTTTCTACAAAATTTTATTGATGTAGGGGAGAGGGGCCAATAGTCGTGTGGGCTAACTTTATCAACATGTAACAATTGACTGGAATATCGTAGAACCTTCGTTTTTTTTTTTTGAAATGTGGATTGGCCTCTTATCTATCTATAACTAATGTTTGGAGGTGTGACTCATCATGCAACTCGCCACATTAGCACATCTATTGAGAAGTGTCTAAAATTTGAATTTTAAAAAATTCGACCAAAATTAATCATAGAACAAAAAAATATCATTTGTTGTTTGTAGAATATCATATTTTTATTTACAATAAAATTACTATACAACCTAAATGGACAAAATACCTATTGGTAACCATAAATCTTTGATATCACTAGCTTTTATATTCAACACATATGGACCAATAGTTGAACACAAAAAAAAAACTATTTGTTATTATAAAAACAACACATAATTATTTAAAACACAACTTATATCAAACAAAAATGGACCAATAGTTGAACACTAAAACTTTTTGAAAATCCTTCACATTTAATGGGAAAATACATGGTATTTATTGTGCTCACGTTTTATATTTGTGATAGGACAAACTATTAATATAAAATACTCCAATGCTTGTACATTGCTACCCCAATAGTTGAACACATAAGAAAAAATAATATTTTTTCATTATAATAACAATATTTGTTTAAATGAGCATTTTATTTTTTAAATGACACACTTATAGTGGATAGTTATAATATTTTATTTGAGACAAAAAATACTTATTTCACTTTTTCATGAATGATTTTTTTTTTTTTTCATATGACATTTAGAGGTTTTCATGTGTTATGGGTCCACTTTTGATCAACATGGGTATCATAATCACAATTGAATGTGTGACTATTAGACCCCGCACAACTAGTGGCCCCTCTCCCCTAAACAAATCATCATGTTTTTATAAAACATTTCAAAAAAAAAAAAAAGAAAGATTACGTTTTGAGAGTTATCCCTATCCTAGATTGAGTACAAAAGAATCTGCCGACCATTTTCCATGTGAAGATGATCTTGAACTGACATAAAGGAATATAATCGTAAAGAATTATGTTCACTAAGAGTAACAGTGAAAATATTGGTAGTATATTGCATTAGATAGGATAGAAGTCTTTTCAGTATCTGGAGAAAGGACACTAGTAAACAAACTCTAATCCTAAAAATCTCTCCCTCAAATTGAACAGGCTTAAAAAATGCGCACCTTGAGACGGTAAAATCAATCACCATGAATAATTTTTTAGTCATTTATTGCAGAATGACTGGAACATAAACATTGGGCGTATTGGCAATGGACACTCCCTCCTCCCCTGGAATTAACCAGCTGCGCAGGTGGGCAATGAAATGGACCTTGCAAACGTATCTCCTGAACGGGTTCAAGATACAGGAAATAACTAGTACTAATGATAGTCATGTTCAGAAATGAAGTTTATTTATAGTTGGTTGAGAATATTTGGTATAAGAGATCTAAGAATCATGATATCAAATTCGACAACCGTGCAAGTTTGTGTGTTTAAATTAAATCCCCATCAAGAAGCTTAGCCCCTTCACTTCGTATGCCAGTTTCCTTCTTCAGATTCTGCTTCTAGCTTGAGAGGAAGGATTAGGTATGCTTTTAGCCATTTCCCTGAGAACAAATTTCTGGATTTTGCCAGTTGAAGTCTTGGGCAATTCCTGCAAGAAAATCACAGATTTGGGCGCCATGAAATGGGCAAGGTGCTTTCTGCAAAATTCGATAATCTCCGCCTCGGACAAAGCTTCCTTGGTACCTTCTCCGCCATGATTCTTGACACTAACAAAGGCGCAGGGCGTCTCCCCCCAAAACGGATCAGGCCTGGCGACCACAGCCGCCTCCGCAACAGAAGGATGCGAATACAGAATAGACTCAACCTCCACGCTACTGATATTCTCCCCGCCAGAAATAATAACATCTTTAGACCGATCTTTGATCTCCAGATACCCGTCCGGGTGGACGACCGCAACGTCACCGGTTCGAAACCACCCGCCTTCCATAGCGCTAGAGGTCACATGCTCGTTCTTCAGATACCCCTTCATAACGCTCGCTCCTCGCATCACGACTTCCCCCATCTGGACGCCGTCTCTGGCCACACTGGCCATGGTCACCGGGTTCTTCACATCGACTTCCGCCAAGCTTAAATTCCTCACCCCCTGTCTGGACTTAAGCCGAGCTTTTTCCTTGCCCTTAAGCCCGTCCCATTCCGATTTCCAAGCACAAGAAACCACCAGACCCGCGGTTTCCGTGAGGCCGTAGCCATGACTAATAGAGAAGCCAAGCTCTTCCATTTTCCACAAGATTGTTGCAGGCGGAGGGGCGCCGGCGGTAAGGATCTCCACCCGGTGAGCCGCAGGTTTTCGTTCCGACGGGTGCGCGTTCGCCATCATGCTCAGAACCACCGGCGCGCCGCACATATGCGTAACGTTGTGCTCTGCAATTGAGTCGAATATTATTTTGGCATCGAATTTTCTCAGGCAAATATTCGTCCCTCCTACTGCGGCCAATGTCCAGGGGAAACACCACCCGTTGGCGTGAAACATTGGCAGGGTCCACAGGTACACGGGTCGCCGTCCCATCTGCCACATGGTCAGATTATCGAGGGCCATGGAATAGAGTCCCCTGTGGCAATGTACAACGCCCTTGGGAGCGGACGTCGTGCCCGAGGTATAATTCAGAGCGGCCGCCTGCCACTCGTCTTCCGGCCATCGGATCTCGAACTCCGGATTCCCTTCTTCGACCAGCCCTTCGTAAGTTAGCGCCGCGCCGCTCCCAATTTCTCTGCCGTTTTCCACCTCTTCGATCACTACCAGAACCGGTTTATGGCTCAAAAGACTTAGGGTTTCCTTCACCAAACTCAGAAATTGGTAATCCACAAACACAATCTTTGGTTCGCAGTGGTTCATCTGTGCGGCCATTGTCCGAGCATCCAGGCGGGTGTTCATATTGTTGAGGACCGCTCCGGCCATCGGAACCGCAAAATGCATTTCGTACATGGCAGGAACATTTGGGGCTACCACAGATACCTGCAAAAGCCCTGTTAGACTCGGATCGGCATTTACAAATGAAAATAAAAAAGATCTTTGCCTCCATTTCATCAAAAGATTGTATATTAAAACCCTCAATTAAAATTTACAGTCAGAACTTAAAAAGAAAAAGGATAACATGAAATCACATCCCAAACCAGAAGAGGCAAAACAGAGAAAACTTACCACATCCCCGCGAGAAATATTGCGCGAAGCTAGAGCAGATGCCAACTTGAGGCAGCGTTTAAAGGTCTGAGACCAGGTGAAGCGAGTGGTGTTGTAGACAAGAGAAGTGCAGTCGCCATAGACGGTGGCGGCCCTCTCAACGAAGCCAATTGGAGTAAAGGGTGGATAATTTGCAGGGCAGCGCTTCAAATCCTCCATTTGCTCCAGTCACAGCTTATGGAATTCCTCTCTAGTTAATCTGAAGATTCTAGAGCAAATTACAGAGCAAAGGAATCAAAATTGTCTAGAATGAAACTGTGTCTGCAGTCATTATCAAAGAGTTTTGTCCTTTAAACTTGGTTTATGGCTGTTCGACTGTGATGGCTCGTCTTATTCTGTGAAGTGTATCTGGTTTTTGTCTTCCATAGCGTGTCCTGTACATACCTTATCCTTCTTTTATAGGGCTTAAATCCAACTCTCCAGCAATCTCGCCCCAATATCAACCAAGCTTATCATATCCAACTGTCACAAAATAGGTTAATATAGTATAGTTCGTCAACTTTCCACAATATAAATAAATAAATTTAGCATATTTATCTTAATCTTAATATATTATTTGAAATATGAGCCACATAAAATTTTGTCATTCATGGTATAACATGATTGTTAAATTTGATATTGTTGTGTAGTCATTACGGTTCAAACTTTTATGGTATTATTGTGATTGTGACCATTGTTGGGATGTGAAGCCTGACGGTCACATGACCGTTCGTATTCTCCCATCTCTTCATATTCGAAGAACTCTGTATAAATATGTGTGACAGATCAATTGGGTGGTTGACTGGTGATTGATTAATAGAACTATTCCCTGTTTGAAAGTGGACGTAGGCAATTGCCGAACCACTATAAATTGTGTCTCATATTTTGTTCTTTGTTTTTCTATTTTATTTTGTTTCTCTGCTTGTTTTAATATTTACAACCATTGTATAAAATTGAGGATTAGTTCTTTTACATTATAATAGAAAAATAAAATATACCAAAATAAATATAAATGAAGAGATGAGATTGATAATTAGCAATAATAAAGTAAATAGTAGTTTGATTATTTAATATGGTGACTATCCATTTTAACTTTTGTTCAACTAATTTCTTGTGAATGATTTCATAAATTAAGAGATGGGATTGATAATTAACAATAATAAAGTAAATAGTAGTTTGGTTATTTAATATGGTGACTATCAATTTTATCTTTTGTTCAATTAATTTCTTGTGAAGTGAATGATGCCTTAGAAAGTAATTATGATAACATACTCATGATTGGAAAGTAAATAAAATCTAGTCTTAGAAAGTAATTATGATAATGTACTCATGATTAGAAAATAAAAAAAGTGTAGTGATAACGTTTCTGGTGTGTTTGACAAAACCACACACATAATCTAATCCTTATGACATAGGTTAGTCGTATAGGCACCGTCATGTCTTATATTGTTGATATCTTCTTATATCTATTTGCTTGTGTGGGTATGGAGAAAAGGATGGTATTGAAAAACATCTTGGGGGTCTATATGTTAAAAAAGGAAATTATAAACTTCTTTGATAACAAGTTAAATCTTGTTGCCAAGATATATTTTGATTAGAAACCCACAAAATAAATATGCAGATGCTTGTAATGATAAATTGATGTAGTATTTTATAATAGAACATTGATGGAAGCATTATGATGCTTTTGTACTAAAATAATTTTAGATCTACTCCATATTTTTCTCATAACAAATATTCAATTAAAAATACTTAATACACAAATGACTAGATAATAATCAAATTATTTTTAAAAATTAACTTAAAATTTTCTATACTAACATTTCTACAATTCATATAAATAACTCACATAATAATAACTTACAAATTATAATATAAAACATTGTAAGAAAAACTCTTTCAATTTTTTATAAAGATCATTCTTATTTATTTACATCAAAATTTGAACAATTAACATAATCCAAACATTCCAAACAAACTTTTCGGAATTTTTTTTTTTTGGGTATTGAATCAGAATGTAACTGAAAGAAAAGGAATAAAAATAGTCCAACAACAAACTTATCCAAATAAAAAATATATAAATTACTTTTGAAATATCACATGTAGATACAATTTCAACTTAACAGGTGGCAGATAACTATAAGATCAATAATTTATGTTTTTTTAATTGTATTTTAAGCGCTATCTCCTATTTGTCAATGACTTTACCTTCACGATTTATTAAGAAAATGGCTCCGCGGATGTTGGATTTGATTCCATTTAATCCAGTAATTAAAATATTATTAGAATATAAAAAATATAGAAATTTTAATATCTTTCTTAGCCTTTCATTATTATTTGGATAGGTCGTCTCTATATACGTGTAAACTAGCATACCTATATTTTAAAAATATATGTAAAGTACGCCGAGAGATATCCTTCTCAAGGCAACTATTTTTAATCAATTGAACCTTAACCCAAATTGAAGCTTAACCCTAAGCATAAAGCTATTTGAACCCTAATCGTAACCCTATTTGAAGCTCGTTCGGATTACTAGCTCATAGACATGGACAAATTCCCTAAAAAAGTGTCTTTCAAGTTTGAAAAAGTGTAGATGGAAAACCCAAACTTTGAAATGGTTGTCACTAACTCCTGGCTCACCCAAATAGTTAAAGATCTCTTCTTGGATCATATCCCAACCTTGGATGATGATTCTAAATTCTAATAAAGTAGTTAAAGATGTCATTAAGGAAGAATGTAGCTAAATTCTATTTGTCTATTCTCTTCTTGGATCATATCATTATCGAGGTGTCCATTGCAGCCTAATTGAACTCTTATTCTAGCCATAACTCAACACTAATCGAATCTAATCCTAATCGTAGTTGTAATTGATCCCTAATCCTAATTAATTCCTAACCTTAATTGAGACCTAACCCTATTTGTATCATAACCCTAAATAACTATAATTGAACCCTAACACTAAAACAAATAATAATCCTTATCTTAATTGAACCTTAACTCCAACCCAAACCGTAATTTAACCCTAACCCTAATTAAACCCTTATTGAATGAACCTTAGTGAAGTTAGTGAATGAACCCTACCCTAGGTATAGTTGAACCCTAACCCTAATTGTATCAAAACCCTAGAGAACTCTAATTGAACCCTAACCCTAAAATAAACAATAACCCTTACCTTAATTGAACCCTAACTCCAATCCTAGCCCTAATTTAAGACTAACCTTAACCTCGACCTTAAAATTAAACCCTTATTGAATTGTAACCCTAATTGATCCCTAACCCAAATTGAATACTAATTGAACCCTAATCCTAAGTGAATAGTAACCTTAATTAAACTCCAACCATAACCTTAATTAAACCCTAACCATAATTTAATCCTAAGCCTAGCTTTATTTGAACTATAACCTTAATAGTTATTAAATCATAACCCAATTTGAATCATAACCTTAACCCTAAAATTAATTGTAAACTTAATTGAAACATAACCCTAATTTGACCCTAAACCTAACTTGAAGATATATCTTATAACGCTAACCCCAAATGAACCCTAGCCTTAACCCTAATCCTAATTTAAGCCTAACCCTAACCATAGCCCTAAATAAATCTTAACCCCAACCCTAACTCTAATGGAACTATAATTATAATTATAGACTAACCCTAACCTAATTTAACCCTAATTCAAACCTTAATTATAACCCTAACTTTGAACACTATTTTAATCCTAACACTAACACTAACTCTTATGTTGATTGAATCCTAGCTATAACCCTAACTTTAATTGATCCCCAATCCTAACCCTTTAATTGAACACTAAACCTAGCTCTGATTATAACCTTATTTGAACCCCAATTGTAACCCTAACCCCAAGCTTTATCATAAAATCATAACACTAATTAAACGCTTAAGTTATCCCTAATTGATGCCTAACCCTAATTGAATCTAGATTGAATTGTAATTCTAATTATATCCTAAACCTAATCCTAACTCTAACCCTAGTAATTGAACTCTAATCTTAATCCTAACTTTAATTGATGGTTAGCCTATTTGAACACTAATGTTTAACCTAATCTTAATTAAATTCTAACCATAATTATATCCTAACCTTAAACCTAAACCTAATTGGACTCTATCCCTAATTATGCCCTAAACCTAGCCCTAACTTATGCCCTAACCCTAATTAGACTCTAACCATAATCCTAATGAAATTCTAAACTTAACTAAACTTAATTGGACCCTAATCCTAAGCTTAATTGAACTTTAACCCTAACTTTTAACACTAATTTAATCCTAACCCTAATATTAACCCTTACACTAATTAAATCATAACTATAGCCCTAACTCTAATTTGATCCTAACCCTAATTGATCCCCATTCCTAACCTTTTAATTGAATACTAAATTTAACTTTGATTGTAATCCTATTTGAACCCTAGCTATAACCCTAACCCCAAGCTTTATCATAAAACCATCACCCCAACCCTAATTGAACTCTAATGAACAATTATAACAGTTTTTAACCCTAGTCATAACACTAATTGAATTCTAGTTGTAACCCTAATTCAACCTTAATTAAGCCCTAATTCCACCCAAACTCAAACCTTATCCCTAATAGCAACTCTAATTAAACCCTATACTTGATCTTAACTATAATCCTAATTGAACTCTAGCCCTAATTGAATCATAATTATAATTAAATTGTAACCTTATTCCAACCATAACCTTAAACCTAAACCTTCATTGAAATGTAACTATAATTGAAGCTATCCCTAATCCTAGTCCAAAATCTTATCCTAATTGAACCCTAAGTTTAATTAAACCCTATCAAAAACCCTAATTTAACCCCATGTATTCAAATATTTGTAAGGTTTAAATTTATTTATTTGATCTTTTTTTAATTTATTGGAATCTTTGTGATCATTTTTTTATTTATCTTTTATCTTTGATTTATTTATTTCATCTTTTAGTTTATCTACGGTAAAGATTCTCAAATCTTTGTGATTTATCTTTATGATTAAACATCTTTGATTTATTTCTTTAATCTTTTAATTTATTTATTTTTCTATCAATTCATTTATTTTATTTATCTATTTGATTTTTTAATTTATTTCTTATCTTTCATTTATTTATTTGATCTTTTAGTTTATTTATTTCTATCTTTGATTTAATTATTTGATTTTTTAGGACTAATTTATTTTTTAATCTTTAATTTTTTTATTTGATTTTTTAATTAAATATTTTCAAATCTTTGTGATTTATCTTTGATTTCTTTTTGTGACCAAATCTCTTTGATTTGATTAAATTTTGTTTCATCAAATCTCTTTGTTTTGATTAAATTTTGTTTCATCAAATCTTTTTGTTTTTTTTGTTAGTTTAAATGTCTTTTGATTTTGATATTTTTATTTGAGCAAATCTCTTTGATTTTGAATTTTTTAAATCAAATTTCTTTGATTTTGATTTTTCTATTTGATCAAATCTCTTTAGATATTTATGTTTCATCAAATCTCTTTGATTTTATTTTTTCATTTATGTGATTTTGAATTTTTATCTTTCATTTATTTATTTGATCTTTTCATGATTTGTTTGTGATCGACATGTTCAATTTGTTTGTGAGCAAATCTTCTATTTTTTGATTTATATGTTTTCATAAGATTTCACATCAAGAGTGCAAGAAATGCATGAAACAATTGTTGATGAAAATCTTAACAAATTAAAAATAAATGAATTGATTGAAAATAACAATCAAAACAACAATTAAATAAAATCATTTTTTTTCAATAAATAAAATAATTCAAAACTAATATATCTTCACTTTTTCTCATAGATATTAATACTCTTCATTTAAAAAATATAATGCTATATAATTACCATTCAACCAAACAGAGAAACTAAACTTGGAAACATTAACAAGTATATTGTACAATATCATCATTCTTCAATCACCAAGGCTATCCCTCTAGTTACAATCTTACCCTCTAGCTCATATAAAACTGGAAAAAATGGCAAACAACCTTTAGCTTATTGGTGAAGCTGATGAATCACAAACGACACCAAACCAAAAAAAGACCAAAATCCTACCTAAAACAAATTCCATAAAAAACACTTCAAATTCAAACCTTTTAACTCTTAATCAAAAAACAATTTAAAAAAAAAAAGAAAAACACTATCGGTAATCCTCCCTGAAACAAATTCCACACCATAAAAACACTTTAAATTCAAACCTTTTAACTCTTAATCAAAAAACAATTAAAATAAAAAAAAGCACTATCCCTAAAATAATTGGAATTAACAAATTTGACGTCACACATTCCTATACCCGTTCTTTAACTGAGAAAATCTTTTTCTCTTTTTGAAGAAATATATTTATTATCAATCATACGATGCTATTCCTTTTCTACAAGGATCTATTCTAAAAATGATATTGATAATTATCCTCTTCCTAAGCATTTCATGCATTTGATGTCTCAATCGCTTCTTTCGGAAGAAAGATCTATTCCTTTTCCCATTATATTTACTGGAGACTTCTTTATTGCATTCAAATTAATGTATACAGTTTGTTTACCGAATCCAACTATTCATACATAATATTCTGGTGGGTTTTACTGGGAATCATGGCTTTCATAATGGTCTTGAGATTTTTCCTGTACAGAGTGTAGTTAAATTACATATCTCTTAATTTATAATAAAATAAACATTGACTATTAAAGATTTTAGATTTTCAGTCACAAATAATATTATATATCTCACAACACTGTAAAGTACCTGCATGTATATTCCATTAAAAACTTTTATATGCACTTGGTTTCTATTGGAAGGGTTTCTTATGATCTCGAATGTTTACCATTATAAAATCTACATTAAAAAATTACCCACTACAAATCTACACCAGATAAATATTGGCTAACATTACCCACAATTGGGTGATATTAATCTGAGTGCATGTGAAATGCTCTCGTAATCATGTATGGGAAAATGTGGAAGCATAGACAAGGCAGCTGATCTGTTTGACATGATACCTCAAAGAAATATGGTCTCATTGAATGCTATGATTGTTGGTTATACAAAAAATACGTCTGTTCAAAAGGATACAAAAAATTTCAACCAAATGCAATTGGTTGGTGTAAAGGCACAGACCACAACCTTTGCCAACATCCTTATAGTCTCTGCAAAAATGGGAGCTTTGGAACGATCAGTTTTAAGTGAAAAAATTCCAAAACAAGATTGAGCATTCCCCTCACTTGCGATAACAGATGTAGACAGCATGCAACATGTGGAAGCGTAGACAAAGCATAGGGACTCTTGAAATGCCATGATTGCATAATATAAACATAAAACCTTTGTACCTCGCTTTGGACTTTCTTCATCCCACCAACAATTTTACCCACTGCAATATAGAGAAAAAATAAACAGCCAGCTTAAACACTTGAATAAAGAATAACAGATTGGGAGGAAATGAAGGAGGTTAACCAAGAAATCTAAATCACTGCAGCATAAAAAATCATAATCTAACATGCGATAGCAGTGTGTAAAACCAGAAGCTCTACCTTAGTTCACTTTGAACCTTAAAAAGCAGTAAACAAATCAGTACATTTGAATCTTACGTGTCCTGTATTTACATAGCTAGTATACATATAGCAAAATCTTTCCCAGATTAACTATTACCAAAAAAATTAACAAATTTAACAAAGAAACAAGATTTTTTCTTTGCATTGGCCCAAATTGTCACAATTTCACAATTTTTGCTCTGGCTCCATTTTCAATATTCATTTTCTGGAGGCTCTCCTATTTTCCTTGTTCAAACTTAATGCACTCAACCTTCAATCTTCACAGGCTCTGTATTTACATGAATTATTCAATTAATCAACAAAATTCTCCACGAGTTTAAAGAATTTTAAAACACTTACACGAGAATGATTGCGGAGGCCGGCTAGAAACCCCATTCGAAGCAGCAACAGGCAACATTTTCAAATCCAGGACTTTAAAATCTACAAATAAGCTGTCGAGCACACAAAATTCCTTTCCTCTTCATTCAAATGCCTCATTTTGAAACAAAACATAAAGATTTTTAACCTTCTCAGGCAAAAAGAAAAGGCTAACAACAAAGCCTCCAATAAATATACAAATCAGCGAAGGAGAAGGCATATAGCTTTTTCCCTAAAACACAACTTAATTTTGCAACACAGCCTGGCAAATTCTACAACCGAACTAATTGACCATAGATCTGAGAACGGAAACTGCAACAGCTTTGCAAAATGGTGATTTAAAGAGCATAATATCCAATATGTAAGTTATGAAAAAAAGTTACCGAAGAATGCAATCGTTACCAATAACCGTTTTATTTAGGTGAACGCAAATTAATATAGACGCACAAAAAATAAATATTTGGAAAAAAATTCATTATTTTTATTTTTATTTGGAAAAAAATAGCACATGACTTCCACCTGCCTGTCATTTTCAATGCAGCTTCAAAAACTTTACGGAGAATATTCTTTGAATGCTTTCACTGTATAACGCCTCTCGGCGTAATGATATCTTAGAAAGAATGTCTAATTTTTTCTTTCCTTCTTTCTATAAAGTGCAATGATTACATTGATTACCTAGATTCCAATTTCTATCATATTAAAGTGTATTAATATTGTTTAATTCAATAATTTATAAAATATTATTAATTATTTATGTAATTGAAATAAATATGAAACAAGGGGCGCCGGTCCCAGCTCAGTTGGTTAAGGTGTTCCCTGTCGCAGGGCGCCCACCATGGGTTCGACTCTCTGGCGCTCCCGTGGTACCGGTTGGTGTGTCCCGCCAGCACTACCGGTCACGGTAAAAAGTTTACCGGCGGTTTACCTGTTATATGGGGGGCCGTGCTGCACCCGATTCCCCTCGTTAAAAAATAAAAAATAAAAAAAAATATATGAAACAAATGTCATTAATAGAGTACCTTCTTTCTAATTTGATAATTAATTATAAGTGTAATTTTAAATAAATTTTAATTTTAATTATAATAAATTTGTTATATTTTAATTAATTATATAACTAGCATACCTATATTTTAAAAATATATGTAAAGTACACCGAAAGATATCCTTCTTCTCAAGGCGCCTATTTTTAATCAATTGAACCTTAACCCAAATTGAAGCTTAACCCTAACCATAAAGCTATTTGAACCCTAATCGTAACCCTATTTGAAGTTGATTCGGATTACTGGCTCATAGACAAGGACAAATTCTCATGTCAAATGTTTCCAAAGTATTTGATACAATATTATTGCAATCCCGTGAGTAAGATTCACAAAGCTAACAATAATAATAGAGAATTAGGAAATATTAGCAGCTATGTTTCCTAGATAAGCACATAATGGATTCATTGAAAAGGCTTTAATTTGCTAAGTTAGGGAAAAACATCCCGAGGCAATAATGATGAGTGAGTTATTCCTAGCATTATAAAGTATTAGCAACCATTCTGATCAGCCGATAAATCACCCCAACAAAAGAATATTTAACATTCTAAATGCAATAATTATAACACTCTAAACAAATAGTTTTAGCCTAAACCTTGCACGCGAATACGACATACTTATCCAAGAGAATAACTCTTAAGTTGCTTTTAATAATTGATTTTCTTTGTTGTTTCTCAACAGACAAGAAGTACAAACTTGTTGCAAACAACAAAAATTTAGAGACAACTAAATATACGTTGGATTACAGATCATTAAAAGGAAACTTGCAAAACTATTCTGATAGTGAAGAAGAAGCGATGTAACCATAGATATAAAATCGGCCAAGAGTGGAAGAGAAACTGTGGACACGACTTTCAATTCTTTTTGTCCATACGTACAACATGAAACTGTATGGCTATGAGAGGCTTCAAATAATAAATAATTTAGTAAAAGTTATAGAACAAAGCCTGGCAGATAAGAACACGTGAGTTAGGAGCATGTTTCAATAAAAAAATAATAGTATAAAAAGACTAAAACACACCCTTTTATGGCTTAAAACAGGTAAACCAAGCATGGTTATGAAAACACATACAAACTCTAGAAACATGCACATTTCACATTTGTAAACTATTGATTGAAGAGGCTGCAACCTTACTGTCATAAATATACATACATATTTCTTTATTACACCAAGATGCTATCAATGCAAAAGAAGAAACTTATAGCTCGTAGCACCCTAAACTCCTTTAATCAAGACTGTGTGTTTCCAGCTACGCCCTCTCCATACAAGATATCCCCTTCCACATTGCTTGAGATGGCGAAATCGAGAGGCATTCTTGATAACCACAAAATGAGTGGAAACACCTAATACTGCAAGAGCTCATAAATAGAATTATTTCGAAAATGATTACTTGAATACTTAAATAAGATTCTATTGTATACGAATGCAAAAGTAGGCTTCATCGGCTGGGAAAAAGAAGGTAAATTATAGAGTCATCTAGACATGAAGCTACAGAAGAAGAATGAGTTCATACTATCTACTAATAAGGAATGAAGTTGAATAGAAAGCATTACTTCATAAATCGTACGAACATGACTTTATACAATTGGAAACTACTATTAAGATGCAGATGAATGCAATCGAAGTGCAACAAGAATACATGTTATACAATCAGAAAAACAATAAAATAAACTCCAAATCCCATTTAATCTAAATTCAGAGCATATATCTACAACAAATAAACTCCATCTGTTTTACCTATATCATCAAATTTTATGTATATCAAGAATGGGAAGTGGCTCACATGTTTGAGGGTTTCAAACCTCTGAATTTCATTTACTTTGATCGGTGATTTGAACACAGCGGCAGTAAATCGAATGCAGCTAGAGACAGATAGTTAGAATAATGGTTTTATTTTATCCATGCAAAGATCGGAACATAATTAATACTATCGAATGAATAATTGAATGAACATAATGTAATGAGCAATACATTGAGAGAAGTTCACCATCGTACATAAAATCTATGAAACATTAGTTTTTTTCCCATTTGAAGGCTTGTCAATTTATAAGTTGAATACACTATGAATAAAATTGCTATCAATTATGACCGTTGTCCATATTCATCAATATGCTCTATAATTTATAAAAGTAATTCCAAGCTAATATAGGAAAACAGAGGAAGAAAGCTAACTGTCTCAGAAATTACTAGAAATTTAAAATTGTGATTGGAACCCAAAATTTCCAACCTGTAAACCAAGCAGAGAAAAAGTAATTAGC
The DNA here is from genome assembly GCA_007258455.2 of Sequoia sempervirens. NCBI lineage: Eukaryota > Viridiplantae > Streptophyta > Pinopsida > Cupressales > Cupressaceae > Sequoia > Sequoia sempervirens. The sequence continues at coordinate 77,535 of VDFB02363095.1, read as the reverse complement.
AAATCCAGTAACATATCGTGAAAACAAATGAACCAATATAGCATCATTTTGGTATTGTGTGGGAAGCTCTTTAAGCTTTCTTAACCAGAGACTATTCCATGCAAAAATAACTCCTACTACACAGGGACCAACAACAATTTGATTCAAAGCCACTTGAAAAAGAAGGTGAAAATCCAGATGTTTAGTGAAGCTAAAACAAGTCTATAATATTATGAATTAAAACTAATCGAATATCTAATTACAAGCATACTCTAAAAGCTTAGTAAAAACTAAAAACTCTCCTTGTCTCTAAACTTAGTGTCTATGAATTGTTTGTAGTTACAGTATAGATATTGCATGAGAAGACAAAATTCTAAATAAAATATGTAGTACTTGGTTGATATTAACAAATCTAAATAAGAACTGCTACATGCTAAATATAAATTGCAATAAATATTCTCTCCATTTTCTAAAGTTTAATATTGTTTCCTTTCAATTTGAAAATTAAATGTGTAATTTAAAATCTGGCCAACAAAAAGTAAATCCACCTTATCATTACCTTTATAGAAAGGTTTCTCAGAGACTGCCCTACAAAACTGCTCACTCAGCCACACTGTAATTAAGAAATTAAGCTTGCTCATTTTTAAAACTGATAATTCATCAGAATTAAAATTGCTCACCCAGCCACATTATAATCCTTAAAGTTATATCAAATTTTGGATTTAATATTTTTTTTCAAACACTTGTAGATAAAGGAACAAGAGATGACTTTTTGATTGCCGATATTATTACACACACAACAATATTCATGGGCGTTAATGGCACAAGTAAATATTGTAGGAATAAAACACTTACCTCAATATTTTGCACAAATTGAATCATACAGATTTAAAGTCAGTACGACCTTTGCCAGCATTCTCTCTCCCTACACCAAAATGAAAGCTTTCGAATATGGGAATCAACGTCCCCTCCCTTCAACTTGCAACTACCCTGGAAAATAATTATGTAGAAGAAAATGTGTGCATAAACGAGGTGTGTGGACTATTTTCCTGAAAAGCTCAATGAAACGTGGTCTCTGACATTCTCCCTTCGTGAAAATCGAGAAACATGCAAAAGGGGCACGGGGATTGCTTGACAGAATGCCTTCCTTTCACTGATGACAACAGAACTCTCTGGAATGAAACAAAATGCCACATTAAAATCCTCTGGCCACGGGTAGATATAGATATTAATTAGAGTTGCAGTTTTCATTTCAGAGGGGTTTTCAGTTTTCTCATTGAATTTGTTATCACTCGTAGCTTCCACAACCATCCCATCTAGAATCTTCAAAGTTCCCTCATTCAATTCACCATTGTCCACAACATCTTTAACCATAACAAGAGATGAAGAGCCTCAGCAGATATGTGACACCGACATGTCTTGCATGACTCTTCTACGTTGCAGGTTCATGAGCAACTGCGTATCGCAAGGGTTGGCAGGTTCAAACAAATTGTTCATACCATGCACTCAACAAAGGATTTGTTGGCATTATTTGCAATATTCAACACAAAAAATCAGTTAATTGACTGTCTTTAACCACATCCTCCAACCTCCACCATTTTCCTCTACACTTAAAAAATGGCATTCAGAGTTTTCATGTACTCGGATGAAATTCCGCTGTAGTGAACACCTTACGGTGTAATTAGCTATTGGCAACCATACATACAAGGAAAAGATGGGGAATTCGTAGTACATACCCGTTAGTGAGTTGCTTCATTGTTGGCGTTACCGTCCGAAAAGGAAATAAACTGCTCTGGTATATGAGCATCGTAAGCATGAAAAAGAAGCACGTTTGGTCTTGTAGAAGCTTCAACATAGACATTCTTCTTGAAACATCCAGCTTCCATATACACAACAAAGCAGAGAGAATTTCTGAGAGGTTATAGAAGTTCGAAAGTTGCAATTTAAAAGAATTCCAGTTTCTCAAAGTAAAACGATTTTTTTTTTTTAAGGGGGCTTACATGAAAGACTATTTTCCGGCCTGGTTTGTCGACTTCAACCCTGAGAAGTGCTATTTCCATAGGACTAACATTTCAATTTCAACCTATGTTATGACAGAATCGCCATCCAGAGTCGCAGAATCGTTGAGGTTCGGAGTCACTTCAAGTTGTGTGATCTTCGCTTTAATGTCCTTCACCTGCTTCTGCAAGTCCTGTACATAGCTGATGGCGTCCCCAACAATTGATGCCTTGTCCATCTACACAAGAAAAAACAAAACACCCTTTAGTTTTAGAATAAACAAACACACAGAGAATCTTTAAAAATAAAGGAGAAAAAAATAGAGAAACCCTTCAGTTTGCTGAGCAAGAGCGGTGAATTTTTTGAATTGCTTTGAATAAATGTAAAACGAAATATCAAATCCATTAAAAACCATTTGTAAAACGGTTTGTAACCGCCAGCACTAACGACAAATGCAATTTAAGGTTTTTATTGATACAAATTTTTGTTTTCACACATGATTTCCACTTACCTGTCATTTTTAATACAGCTTCAAAAACTTTATGGAGAATATTCCTTCATTGCTTTCACTGTATAACGCCTTTCGACATAATTATATATTGTCTAAGATTGGGAAAACACCAAGAAGGTTCCAAAGGCCAAGAATAGAAGTGGATATCACAGCCAATTAGAATTAATGGCCAATGGAGAAAATACCATTAGACATGTTATGCTATTGGTAACACTCATCTTATAAAAATAAAATTAAAAATTAAAAAATTAAAAAAATTATATAAATATATAATTAAATTATAATAAATTTATTATATTTAATTAATTATAAATTTAATTTAATTATATAATTATAATTGTAATAATAAAGATAATTGTAACCTTAATTTTAAATTATAATTATTTTAAAAATTTAGAAATAAATTGTAATTAAATTTAATTTTAATCTTGATTTTAATTCTCATTAATTTTCATGCTAATTAATTATTTTAAAAACATAACAAAAATAAAAAGTATAATAAAATATTTCATATATTTTTTAGTCAAAATATTATTGCATGCATATTAATTTAATATATTATATAATATAATCTAATATTCTAAATCATTAAGAATTAAAATATAATATTATTATATTATAGTTTATTACATAATATATTTAAAATATATTAAATTATTAAAAAACTAATATATTCAATTATTAAGAATTAAATAATAATAATATTATTATACTAGCCATTGCACCTTGTGCAATGGGTACGTCGAAGAGGTGTGAAAGGTCAATTAGGAAAAAATTGGTTTATTTTTTACACACATTAGTGTAGTAAATAAGATCAATTGACAGATCATTTAGAAAATAGTTTTAATAATAATAATATTATTATTTTATTATAGAATAATATTTATTCAATATTTTTCTTTCAAATATCTAAATTATTCTATATAAATTCAAAAAAAATTGTTTTAAATATATTATTATGTATAAAAAATTACTTTAATAAAAAATATTTATTTTTTCAATTATCTAAATTATTCTATACAAATTAAATTAAAAAATTGTTTTTAAAATTGTTTTAAATATATTATTATGTATAAAAAATTACTTTAATAAAAATGATTTAATATTTGTTTCTTTGTGTGAAAGGTCAATTAGGAAAAAATTGGTTTATTTTTTAAACACATTAGTGTAGTAAATAAGATCAATTGATAGATCATTTAGAAAATGATTTTAATATTATTATTATTATTATTATAAAATAATATTTATTCAATATTTTTCTTTGGATTATCTAAATTATTCTATATAAATTCAAAAAAAAAATTGTTTTCAATATACTATTATGTATAAAAAATTACTTTAATAAAAAATTATTTAATATTTGTTTCTTTCAATTATTAATTTTGTTATATAAATAAACAAATTTTCAATAAAATTGATTTTAAAATATTATTATTAGTATTAAAAAAATTACAATATAAATAAATATAATATGAAGTCGTCTACTTCATCATTAGTTATGAATATAATTATATTATGAATCAAAAAAACAATATAATTATACTAATATTTTAAAAAGCAATTTACAGTATATAAAATTTAATATCTAATAGCATACTTTGTATTGTATAAAATATAATTCAACGTAAAAATATTTTAATTTTGACTTAAAGTTTTAAATATAAATCCCTTTATTTCCGAACAAAAGAGGACAATGTATTTTTTATAGGTCAGTGAAATCTCTGCCACGCCTCTGGGATAAAATAAATGTTTCGTCTCGGGGTTCGATTTTTAATTTTTCTTCCGACCACTTTTTTCCTCCCAAATTTTATACAGCCACCACAAAAGTCTGGAAGCGTGCCGTGAAATTGACGTGGAAAACGGTGAAAGTACTATTTTGTCTGCGAAAATAACCGGTTATAAAAGCTGCAGTAAAAAAAAAAACAGTAAACTTTCACGGCGAGAAAAAACAACTCGATGCTTCAACCCCCTTGCAACGGTTATCAACGATTTTCGGCCGTCCACGGAGAAAATAAGCTTGGAAAGGCGAAGCGACAGCGGCGGGGAAAGCAAAAAATGACGGATGGCTGAGATTCATTTTAATGTCAACCAGGCCCTATTTTATGTTTTCGACCGTTCACTGGCAAAATGAGCTTGGAAAGCTCACATGGGACACGCCTTCAGCGTAATTAAATTTTATTATATAATATATTTAAAATATATTAAATTATTAAAAAATATAATATTATTAGAATATTATTTATTTTTAGACTGCAGGAATCGGGCACGACCCCTATAAACTGCAGTGCGCTTGATAAACTTGACCGGCGGCGTTGGCGTGACACGCCTTTCGGTACCACGGAGGTGGGGGAGACTAGACCTCGTGACCAACCTCTTGCAATAGGAAAGATTTAGCCAACTAAGCTAGAGCCCCAACCCCTATTAAAATATAATATTATTATAGTTTATAAATCACTTTATTTATAATATTATAAATAAATAAGTGAAAAAAAAAATATTAAATAGACATTTATTTTTCAAATATAAATGAATCTTAAAAAAATTCCATTTCTATAAATGCATCCATAACACTAAATTTTAGACCAATGATATTTATGATAAATTTAAAGTTATAAATCTTGCATGTCTATTTTAGAAAATATAAATATTTATTGAATGCAAAAAATAATGGTTTCTTATTTGTTATCATTTTTATAATTGATTAAGCAAAACTAATTGCAATAAGTACTAATAAATACTTGTTATGAATAATTCTTAATTAACTTTTTAATAAATAAAAAAGATAAAAGTATATAATGTTAAAAAAATAAGTGGTATAAAGCACACCTTTAAATTCTAAGTTTAAGATGGTGTCTAAATTAAAGGTGGAAGTTTAAAAAAATGTCAAGCGTGGACAAAAAAGAAGAAGCTAATGTACTCCAGTAAGAGGAGGATCCTTATCATCAATTGACTCTCAACCAATGAGAGCACTCTCTTCTTCAAAAATGTTATTTGAAGGTTACTGAGCATGAACTAGAGAAATAGCCAACTCTAGGCGATCAAACTTGCTAAAGGCTAGCCAAGCAAGAGCACCCTCCTCCTCAAGAGTGTCATCTGAAGGTTATTGAGCATGAACTAGAAAAATCACCAACTCTAAGAGAGGCAGTTTTCCAGCTTTGTCTAGTTGACCAAGACTACCATTCTCATGAGAAGATGTAGAAGGTGGTTGATGGCTAGGATTAGGGTATGTGCAGGGTCATCATGGAAAAAATATGCCCTTAAGTTGCAATGAAAATTTAGAAAAATTAGAGTTATGAAACTTGACATAAAAATTTGAATAAGTTATCTATATTATTTCAAAAATATGTAAGAATAGAATCTGTGGAAAATTGAATATAGTTTCTAAACTACTAAGTTTATTTTATTTTTTTAAAAGTCTATTTGGTGAAAGTTTGAAATTTCAATGCAATAGTACTTAAATTTCAGGGAAAAAATAAGAAGTAGGTGTCTATCTGACCACCCTAACCACAATAAAATGATAATATTTTTTTATAATATTTTAGATATAAGTAGAGGACTCATGTCCAGATGACGATATTTTTTTGTAATTTTTTCCAAGTAAATAATTAATTATGATTTTTTTACAACTTTTAAAAATATAAAACTCGTATGACTGACCACCTTAACTGGTCAAAATTCATGAAATTCATTTTTTTTTAATCCTATAGTATACAAAGCATAGAATGTGATGCATATTTTGGATTCAAAAATATGATACCGTTTAAAAGTTAGATATTTTCAATCAACCTATCAATCGACTTTAGTCGTAATTCTAATAGAAAATGAATAATAATTATTTATTAAATTCAAAGTAAAGAATAATTTATATTGGTGGAAAGTTGAGAGTCTCCTTTACAAACCCTTTTCGTTTCATCAATTTTGGCTAAAAATAAAGTCGTCAGCCACATGGACAAAGTCTAGAAAAACAAGGTGAGTTGTCAAACACATTTTTTGACTTCGTTGACTTCTTAGGATTGGCATGTCCAAGCCAAATACCAAAGCAAGCCCGAGGCTAATCCCTAGGCAATAAATTCCTGTTAAATATCGATATCTGTTCAAATCGGATATCCGCTTTAAATCTGGATATTCGATTTGGTTTATATATGATTTTAAAAAATGTTTTATAGTTTATAATATGTGATTTAGAAAATGCAATAAATATTTTATAGTTTATTTTAATATATCTAGTTTAGAATATACAATATAGTTTATAATTTAATAGATAATATATTATATTATTATGTATAATATTTAAATATTATTTCTATATTTTAGTTAATGTATATATATTACTAATATATAAAACATTATATAACTAATTTATTTTTTTTATTTTTTTTATTTTTTATTTATTTTAAAAAGGGGGTAAAAACTTTATTGAAAATTAAAGGAGCACATTACAGCAAAAATCAAGGGCCCAAGTCCCAGGAACCAAAAGAACCAGTACAATCAAACAACATCAACTGTCAACATGAATCCTCCTATCCTCCTCAAGGAACCGATCCAACTCCTGACGCAGCTCAGGGGAAACCTGCATCCAGTCTTCAATCTTCCAGCCACCATCATGCTCAGAAGCCCACTTGGCTAAGCAGTCAGCAACCCTATTACACTCCCTCGGGGTATGAACAAAAGAAACCTCCACCATCCTAGAGCTAACTTGAAGAATCCGATGAACCACCGAGGCCAACTGCCAATTAATACCAGACACTTTCCTCTCATTCAAAAGAGAAATCAAGACCTGTGAATCAGCTTCACAAATAACCTTTTTCCAACCCAGAGCAAAGGCATGCTCCATAGCATAAAGAATCGTCGAACCCTCCATGAGATTAACAGTCTGCACCCCCTCATGGATAAAGAAAAGAAATATCACCGAACTCGCTGAGTCCCTGCCAACGCCACCAATCCCAGCAGGACCAGGATTACCTCTAGAAGATCCATCCGTATTGATCTTCAAAACACCATCGGGAGGAGGCAACCACCTACCCGCCCGTTGGACTCTCTTCTTCCCAAGCCGACAGCTCCTTGGCCTAGTGGAAGAAGAATGTATCTCCTGAAGGCCCAATCTGTCAACCAACTTAGCATCCTCTTTCCCCAAGGGAAAAACCACATCACTTTTAGCCACCACCGACTCTTGAATCATACCTAACATACGCATCCACACTTGCTGACCCACCATTTTCCTACCACGGAATAACATGCGATTCCTCTCCAGCCAGATTTGCCAAAGAAGAAAGGTAGGACCAACATACCAAACATCCTGCAAGAAGGCAGCCACAGAGGGGGGGCGACCCATACTATCCTAGAATTCCACCAAAGAGGAAGCATGAACACAAGGTTGCTTCCAGACCTCCCACCACATATGCCAAAGCTGCATAACAAAGGGACATCGGAAGAACAAGTGACCAGCATCCTCCTCCCCGTTCCCACACAAGACACAGAAAGAAGGCCCCTAGAATCCACGTTTACGAATGTTATCCCATGTCAAGCACCTATTCCATGCCAGAGTCCAAACAAAGCAATTGCACTTTGGCCAAGAGAGCTTATTCCAAACCCTTTTCCACTAATGCACCTCCGCCCTATCCATTTTCTGAGCCAATAACACCTGATAACCAGAAGCGACAGAGTAAATTCCCTTCTGATTAGGGGTCCAGGCAAGAATATCCTCTTCCAGAAGAGAACAACAACGTCTACTGCAAAGAATTGTGTAAAGCTCCGCTCTTTCTTCTTCCAATCCCACAACCGGCCACTCTGCGGGATCCTTCCAACTAGCGACTTCCAATTGTCCAGAAAAAGAGAAAGACTTGAAGTCACTCACCCTAGACCAACTTTCTGCAAGAAATCTTTGGCATAAAGGCAGCAAGTTAGGGAACTGAGAAATAAGAGGAGGGAAGCCATCCCAAGAATCCGACCAAAAAAGAGCTTTGGAGCCCCGTCTGCAAATCCAAAATAAACCTTCCTTGATGAGATTCACACCCTTTTGAAGAGTATTCCAAATCACTGACCCTTTCCCCACAAGAGGGTACCTAGGGAGATCATGTCGTGGAATTCCCGGGAAATACTTATGAGACATAATCCTGGCCCATAGCTGATCCTGCTCCCCACACCATCTCCAGAACAGCTTAGCAGCCACAGCCACACTGTACAAAGAAGACTGACGAAGACCAAGACCCCCAAACCTCTTTGGGCTACACACAGCTTCCCACCTAACCAAGCTCCATTTGGAAGCCGACAAACATCCAGCCCATAAAAATTGCCTTTCTAGAGCATCCAACTCTTTAAGGAACCCCGTTGGAGCCACCTGTAGCATGCTTCGGTAGGTAGGAAGAGCCTGTACCACAGAATTAAGAAGTTGAACCTGCCCAGCAAAAGACAACCACCTATGGGTCCAATGATTAACTTTTACCCGAAACTTATCAATAATATTCTGCCAAGAACCCTTGGGAAGATGCCCAACAGAGACTGGTATACCCAGATAAGTAAAGGGAAGAGCCCCTATTTGAAACCTTAAAAGGTTGGCAATTCTTCTTTGGATGAGTCCCGGCGTATTGAAGAAAAAAATGAAGGATTTATCCTCATTAATCAATTGCCCCGAAGCCACAAGGTAAATGTCCAACAACTGCCTCAAATTAGTAGCTTCCCTAACTATAGCCATCCCCATCAGAGCAGTATCATCAACAAACTGTAAATGAGACTACGGAGGCAAATCTCCACCCCAATGCCACCCTTGAATGACGCCTAATCCAACATTTCTTTTCAACAATCATCCAAGACCTTCAACAAAGAGAAGGAAAAGGTACGGAGAGAGAGGATCCCCTTGTCGTAGACCCCTAGAAGCCCCAAAAAGTTCAGAATGATCTCCATTTATCAGCACCGAGAAAGACACTGACGTCACACAGCTCATGACCCACTAGATCCACTCCTTGCAAAACCCAAAAGCGACAAGGATCTTTCGCAAAAAAGACCACCTAACCCTGTCATAAGCCTTAGCCATATCCAACTTAATGAACATTGCCTTTGCCTTGGAGTTGGCCATGGAGTGAACAGTTTCTGTTGCAATAACAACCCCGTCAAGAATTTGATGACCTGCAACAAATCCACTCCGTTCCTCTAAAATCAGCACTTTAAGCCACTTCTTCAACCTTTCAGCCACTAACTTTGATATAATTTTATAAGTCACATTGCAAAGGGAGATAGGCCGAAACTGTGTTAATCTATCCGCCCCCTCACACTTGGGAATGAGAGCAAGGAAGGTGGAGTTCAGAGCTCTCAACATCTGCTTATTCTTTTGAGACTCCTGGACAACTGCCAGAAGATCCACCTTTATGATATCCCAGAATACCTGAAAAAACTCAACTGGAAAGCCATCCGGGCCAGGAGCCTTTCCTTTTTTCATCTGAAACACAATCTCTTCCAGTTCCTCTAAAGAGATCTCTCTCATTAGATACTCATTCGCTTCCCTGGAAACCACCTGGGGAATACAAGAAAGAACATGATCTTCTTCAATAGAGCCCCCTTGCGAATCTTCCCTGAATAGAGCAGCAAAATACTGTGAAGCCTCCGTAGAGATTTCCTGATAAGAGGCCAGACGTTCACCCCTATCATTCACCAAAACGGGGATGGAATTACCATGCCTCCTATCCTTCACAGAGTTAAAGAAAAAGGCAGTATTTTTGTCTCCCTCCTGCAGCCATTCAATCCGAGACTTTTGCTTCCAATAGATCTCTTCCCGTAGTTCCCATTCCTCAACCACTTTCAAAGCCCTGGCCTCCTCCCTTAGAAGCTCCTCAGAAACCCGATTTTCGCGAATCAACCGTGTAATATTATTCAGCTCATCTTGAGCAGCACCCTTCTCATGAAAGATGTTACCAAAACAACGCCGATTCCACCTTTTGAGCTGATATTTGACAAACTGGAGAAGCTTGGCAAAAATGTACATTGTTGTGCCGAAAGCAAGTCTTCCAATTCTCCACCAAACAACCATATGGTCAAAAAGAGTAGCATCCCTTAACCACATAAGCTGGAACTTGAAGGACGAGGAACGAGGCATCCAAGCAGAAGTAATACTAAGCTTGATAGGCCAATGGTTAGAGCCCCTCCAATCCAGAATTTCAGAGGACGTAGACCACAAGTCTCCAATCCAAAAGCAAGATACCAAGAATCGATCAAGTCTCTCAGCAACACAGTCCTCTCTAGGCCTCCTATTATTCCAAGTAAAATGCCCATTATTGGGTTGAACATCAAATAAATTTAAATCGGAGATACTATCCCTGAGAAGAAACGCCGAAGGCTCCAACCTAGCAATCCTACCCCTTTTTTCTGACAGTTCCACGATAGCATTGAAGTCCCCAGCCAAGATCCAAGGATGAAAAGGAGCTAGACTACGAACAAAACGAAGATGGGACCAAAGAAGTTGTTTTCCTTGAAACTCCACCGGAGCATACACATTAGACAGGAAGATACATACACCAGTATCAAAACAAGAGGCAACCAAGGAAATAGAAGATCTGGAAGTTACCCACCAAAGAGGGCAAATCTTCTGAGGATTCCATAAGCAAGCCACCCCCCCAGAAGCACCAAGCGCCCCAATACACTGACACTCACCAAATTTCCATAGCTTAGGAACCATACTCAACATATTCTCAACAGATAATTTAGTCTCCTGTAGAAAACAAATATCTGGAGAATGCCTTCTAACCAACTCACGAACAACTTTTTGTCGAGGGCCGTTGTTCAGGCCCCTTACATTCCATGATAAGGAAATCATTTCTGGGGGCAAGAGAATAGTGAATCCAAGGTTTTGACTACCCCTGACTCAACCAAAGTTTCCCCAGTTGATTTAATCTTTTCTATATCCTTTTTCCTACCCAGTTTAGGAATTTTCTCACCAACCCCCTTCTTTGGTTCCTTTTGTTGAATACCCAAGCGAGAAGAGGACACAGAACTCTTTCCAACTTCCACATCATCTTTATGGGGCAAGGGAGATCCTCCCCCGCCTTTTTTCATAAATCCAGTACTAGAATCCTGTGCAGTCTGGTAAATCAAATGCTGATCTGAATCTAACTGCCCACCACCAGCATCCTGCATAACTCACAAAACCTCCAAAGGTTGCCCTTCTTGTCCTGTACCCAAAACTCCCTGGTCCAGATTCATCAGTCCCGGATTCACCTCCTGCTGGCTGAGATCATCTAGCGCCTCGAATCTATTAAAAGTGTCATCATCCTGTCTCTCCCTCAAGGTCCACTTTTTCCCCCGATTCCTATTGCGTGCCTTGACAGGGACAAAACCATCATCATCAGTAGCTTCACCCTGAATAGGCTCTTTCCCCTTCTCAACCCTGGGTGGATTTCGAGAAGGCTGAGAAGGCTGGGATGTCACAGTCTTACCCCTAGGGCACCTACGTTGCAGATGTCCATATTCATGACAAAGTCGGCACCGAAAGGGTAGGGTTTCATAGTCCAACTGTTGCACCCATGTATAAGGTCCTGCACTTACTTCCACGGAGTCCAGCAATGGTTTACTTAAATCAATTTCCACACAGATACGGGCAAAAGTCATTACCTTTTTAAATTGCGTCTGTTGTGAAGACCCAATAGGTTTACCGAGCATCGAAGCCACTAGATGCAACACATCATCTCGCCAACACTCAACCGGAAACCAAGGTAGTCTAACCCAAACCGGAACCCTACTCGGAAGCTCCTCAGTCGGATTAAAGCCAGCATGCCATGGCTTAATAAATAATCCCACCTGGTTGTAAAAATATGGCCCTCCTTCAAACACCCTATTCCGATCCGCCATGCAATTGAAAGAAACCATAAAATAATTGTTCGCTAGGAGTCTAATTTCCATCTCCCCCACTGGCAGCCAGGTCCTCTGAGCCCAAGATTCCAAAAATTGCAATGAAACACGCAATCCCATGAACTTGCAGTAAAAGGAGTGCTTTGAATAGTAGTCGATATCATCCGCCAACATCTCCATTGGAATCACCAGTTTCGGTCTCTCTTTGCATCTTTCTAGACACCCATTAATTTTTGTAATTCGAGGCCCCCCAGACGGCCTCGCATCATTCATCTCCTGATCCGAAGAGACTAAATTATTATCAATCATTCTTGCATTTGGCACTGGAGGCATCGATCCAATCGCAGAACGGAAGTCCAACCTAGGGCTGGCCCCAGATGAAAGCCCACACAACATTGCTTCACAGATTCACAATTCGGGCATGTAGCCCCAGGGCGAAAGAACAAAAAATCTTTAGCACAAGAATACGCTGGGTCTCCCCAAACGTATCCCACAAAGGTGACAGAATAAAACTTCTCGACTAGGGTTCCGACACCCCAAACCCAAACACGGAAGAAGCAAGGCTACGAAGAAGGGAAGCACGAGATACACCCCACCCTATGCAGCCAGCAAGAAGACACGGGACAAAGATGAGCATCCACCACCAGCCATAGGAAAAGACGCCCATAGTCCTCCGAAATCCGCCAATCCTCGGCCACACACCAGCTCCACGCCAGTCAAACTAGGCAGAAAAAGTAGAAAAAAGGAAGCCCACAGCAGAAGAAAACAAACACACAAAGCCACAGGATCACCCCCTCCCTGAACGCGTCGAAATCCTCACGCAGCAGCAAGCAAAGCAGCGAGCTAGGGCGGTTTCGCTCGGCATCGAGGCTTCGAGTTAGCCATCCTCCTCTTCATCCTGGTGGTTTATCCTTCTTAAAATTATATAAACTATTACAATTCTAGCCTTTCCTAGTACCACTCAACACATCATCCTCTTTCATTAGCATGAGATGGACTTGGGACATTGGGATTTTTTTACTCTATTTTTCTTCTAGTGCACTAGTATCATGTAACTAATGTTGTACATCACAATGTTGTTAAGCCATGAAGAAACATAAACTATATACAATGTCTCTTTGAATCAATTCATTCCAATGCAACATATGTTATTCTATATGAGATTCTTTGTTAAGAGTTATAAATTTATCCAAAATACATGAGACACATTTTTTAACACAAGGATAAAAATATTTTTTATTTATTCATATCTTTATAGATTAAATAGGTATATGTCCTATTTATTCATAGCATATGACTTAAATTTCCTAGTTATACTTAGGATTCCTCTCCAATATCCTCTTCCTTAGATTCCTTCTCATTACAGGAGTGTCCTCTAGTAGGATTAGTAGAGTGGAATCAATGTGTGAGGCCCACCCATATGCTACATCTAGTACTTGGATTATTTTGAGTTTGGTTATTGTTTATGCCTATTGATACCATTGATGACAATATATTTAAACATTTAAGTCCATATGATGATTTGATTTTAATTATGCTACATGCTTAGTAATCTGACTATGATGATTGATCTAATTTTATGTTGGTTATTGAGTTTGTTTAATTTGAATTTGGAAGCTTAATGATGAATGAATGAAACAAGTGGGTTGAACCAATCATGTTGCAACTGGATGAGTATGAAAATTATTGTTAATGAAAATGGGATATGATAGGTGGCTAATGATGTTTCAATTATGTTATTGCATCTTTATGTTATGTGAATTATGAAACTTGTGTGAATGCAATGGTTTGATTTTTATATGAATATTATTTACTTGGATGGATTAACGTGTGCATCCAGTGTGCAGGTATACTTTCCATGTCCAATGGAAATTGGAGGTGACCCTTGGGAACCCTAAGTAAATTAACCAGTGAAACCGAACTAAAGTCTATATGGAGGGACTATAGTTCCATTATGTAATATATTTTATTCGTGATGTTATTTGTGAATGTTTGTAAATTGATTTTATATGCCATGTCAATCCATCTAGGTGGTAAGTTGTCCATCCAAGTGGACAAACTCGGATTTGAACTTTTAGGTATTTTTTGGGGTTTGAAAAGTGATATTTTTTAAGTGTTTTTATGGGTTTAAGGTCCCTAGGGCAGGTACCTATGGGTTAGGTACCTTTTTAGCTCAAAATCTTGGGTCAATTCTATGATTGGCACTCTTTTTGAGGCCTTTAAGAGCTTTGACGAAATTAAGGTTTTGGGAAGTGGGATGGGACTAGTCTTTTTCCATTCCCACTTCTCCAAGTTGCCTTGGAAGGCTCCCAAGATCTCACACATGTGTGAGAACACATGGGTGAGTGTGTTTGGGAGAGTGAAAGGGAGGTTGACAAATGTCAGCTCCCTATTCAAAGGAATTCAAACTTGAGTTCCTATAAAACAAACTCAAAATAAGGGTTATGGGATTCTTTTTGCATTCTTGATTTTGATTGAATTTTGGGGGTTGAGGAGTTTGAAGAAAGAACTTGGAAGAAGAGGAGTTGTGTGGATCCTCCACCCATCCTTCCCTAAACTTGGTTTTGAGGTAGATTCACCACTCTTTCTGTTTCTCTATGTTTTTATTTGCAAGATTACATATGTATGTAAAAATGTGCTTGGTATTTTATCTCTTGTGTTTGCTTGTATGCTTATTTTCAAAATGCCTTTGGTGCTTGTTTTCTTGTGTTGTTGAATGTTGTTTATGTGATGGGAAAAGGGTTGTATAGGGATTAGGCTCACCCAAAATTTGGGAAGAGCATCCCTCATTGGGGATGGTATGGAGTAGGAACCTCCATGGGGAAGTTTAATCCCTCCTTAAGAGGAGAGTCTCAAAAAGGGTATGAGTACCCATAAGTAATTGTGAAATGGTAGAAATGGTTCTGGTGGTATGGGTTTTGGAGAAAGAGAAGATATTAAAGAAGGGTTGCATGTGAAATGATGGGAGTATGATGTTGACTTGTTCTTATTGCTATTGTTGTAAGTCCCCAAATGGAGTGCATAGTCCACCCTCCATTCCCCACTTTGGATTCTTGATGGAATCCTAAAGTTATGTGAAAATCCCTTGGGTGGGTGTGAAAATAATCTTGTGCGTATCATGTGTGTGTAAATATTGTTTTGGCTTGGGTTTGTTTGTACCCGGTTCCCTTGGTTGCCTCCTAGCTCGGGGGCGGTTGGTTTTCCAACCAAAGGTTGGGAGTTGAGCATCCCATTGGCCTCTAGAGATATTTGTGTGTCTTTTGTAGGTTGGAGAAACGTATGGAAGATGCAGATTTGAGAAGCTCACAGTTTTGGGAGTAGCTATGTCTCTTGTGGATAGTGTTGGTGCTAGCATGTTAAAATAATTTTTCCCTTATTGGGTTGAATGTTATAGCCTTGAAAAAGTTGTTGTATAGTATAACTTAATTTCACTTTTGAAAGAAAAAGGTCTACACTTATATGCAAAGGAAAGGAAAATGTGCTTCATGTTTAGAGGAGTATGGTAATTTGTTGTAAAGCCTCTTATATCAGTCCTTCATTATCAAAAATATAAAGGTGTGTGTTGCAGTAAGTACTTATTCATGAATAAATGCAATGAAAGTACTAGTCTTGCTACGTTGTCTTGAAATAAAATAAGTGTTATGTTTCAGATACATTTTATTTTGTTTATAAAATAGCTATATTATTATGTTTTTCTCATTGAGAAAGGAATTTATTTATTAAAAAAAAAAATGAAAGAGAGAAAAGTTTGCATGAAGAATATTTATTGTCAAGGGCTTTATACACACTAGCTCAATACCATTTAATAGATGCGAACACAAGAAAATTTCTGCATACTGTTCTAAATAAACACATATAGTTCTGATTGAAAAAGAGGTTTAACATTTTTGGTTAGAAGTATTCATGTGACAATCTTTTTGGTAATGGTAATTATGTTCATCACAGTTGTATATTTGACAGTTACTAGAGACTAGGCAGTTTACTTCCAGGCCCAAATGCCTCAATGCAAATGTAGTTGTCGATGTATTATGCTAGGCATGTTTTTTTTTTATATTAAGAATAAAGTGAACAAAAAATACAGAGCACAAGAGAATCAGATCCAACTATAAATTAGACAACAACCCCCCCTGAAGAATTACAAAAAGTGCATCCCTAGTTACAAAAGTACGTACGCAGCCCATAAAATATCATAAATTCTTTCATAAGCCCCACCTAAACAACCTAAAACAGAATAACAGCATGGACCACCATCAGAGTATCAGAGTATCCACCTTCCAAGGTAAACCTGCAACAAAGTATCACTAATACAACAAAATATAGTATCAGACCATAGGCAAGTTAGCCATATACATCGCTATTAATTATAGCAAAAAATAAAGGATATGAAGGAACCCAAAGCAGATAATTATTGATTCCTTGGAACAACACTTCCTTTGCATAACGTCAACAGGGCTTCAACTGCAGCGTGTTTATTAGAGGAAGGTTGTATCACCTGGGATCTGTTACCCTCTCTCCTAAACTGGCCACCTTCTATATCATGCCTGAAAGCGCTGAGAACTTTCATAAAAACACTGACCCCTGGGTGACCTTCCGGCCACATGTGCCCATAACGGGCCTCCATAGTATCAATAGTAGCCCGACCATTTTAAAGGTAGTGCCAAAATTTGTCCTTGGAAAGCTCCACCATAAGATAAACCTGCATGACAACATTGTGGAAGATGAGTCTTCTATAAGACTCAGTAAGCACCCGCCTTTTCTCTTGAAACTTGTCCTCATTTCTAGCCTTCCAGATGAACCAAAGAATAATGGAAGAAAAACATAACCAAAATAATGCAGCAGTTTTTCCCATTTTAGAACTTTGAAAAAGAATCTTTTCAGGAAGAGGCTATCTATTAGTGCCCCAAATATCTTGGTTATCACAAAACATTTCCCAAATTTCTTTAGCAAAAATGCAATCAAAGAAAATGTGTTTGATTGTCTCAGGAGTTCGACAGAGATTGCAGATGTTAATATCATTAGCATTATTTATGTATGAAAGCCTTTGCAAAATAAGCAACCATCTAAAGCAAGCAATTTTCACTTCCAGCTGTTTGGACCAGTTAAACTGAAGAATTAATTGCCAATAGTTTTTATTCCAATTAACCTTCCATATCTGATTTAGATGATCTGTCAAATCAATATGTTCTATGAGCATAGAATACATTTCTTTAACCGTTGATTTTTGTATATTATTACCATTTTGCCACTGAAAGTCCAAGTATTGAGTGTTATCATCTTTATAAGTGACAGGAAATTGCAAATGATTACAAGCATCCCTGAGAAAAGAGTAGGTCCTCCAATTAGAAGGGGGGATATTATACTTTGTGCACAAATCATTCCAGTTTATGAGTCTGCCATCCTTCAAAATATGTTTAAAACACTGGATACCTTTGGAGGCCCAGCTCTTAGCAAAGCAACCCTGAATTAAAGCCAAGGGTTTCCCCTTGTGTTCAAGATTCCACCATATAGATCTATTGATCTGAATGGTCCCATTACCCCCTGAGACAAAGTGGCAGTTTGTGAGTCGAGTCTTCAAGATTTCCCATGCCTTCCAAATAGTCTTAAAGACATTAGAGCCAGCAGGTAAGATGGATTCCTTCCTACTAAGGATATTACTGAAGGGTAAGGACTTCCAGGCTTTAGCATGTTTAGGAGTAGCAATACTGATATTCTGTCTAACCAACACCTTCCATGGTTCCTCACCCTTAAGGGCACCAAGAGCCCATTTTGCAGCCAAAGCAATGCCCTGTAATCTAAGATCCTTTAATCCCAAACCACCTTTAGCTTTTTCCAGAGTACACCATTCCCACTTCATCGAATGTTGTTTGCTTTTACCTTTACCATCAGACCAAAGAAAAGCCCTTATCTTTTTCTGAATTTTATTAATTTGATAGGAATTAAAGAACCACACTGATGCAAAATATATACTATATGAAGATAGTATCTTTTGATAGATTTGGATTCTCCCAGCTAGTGATAAAAACTGTCTATTCCATTTGGAAATCTTTCTATCAATCTTATCCCTAACCCAATGCCACATTTCCTTAATATTAGGATCAACAGCAAATGGAATGCCAAGATATCTCACAATCTTTTGTGGACCCCCCCATTGGAGACCAAACTTATTGAGCCAAATAGGAGCAACCTCAGTCCACCCCAATAGATGAGATTTATAGGGAGCAATTTTGGCCCCTGAGGCAAGACAAAAAACATCCAACTTGCCCAACAAATTTGATAAGTTGGCCTCATCCAAGCACAAAAGAATTGACGTATCATCTGCAAATTGAAGGTTAAGGAGATCACTTTCATCAGGTAGTCTAAGACCTCTGATCCTTGGAATGGATGAGTTTTCCCTTAGCACATAATGTAAGGCATCTGAAGCAATTACAAAGAGAGTCGGGGCAAGAGGACACCCTTTCCATATAGATCTTTCAAGGACAATTTCCTAAGAAGGGACACCATTAACCTCAACTTGGGCAGTGGCATCACAAAAAAGAGTTTTGACCATATGACAAAAAGAATCAGGAAATCCAAAGGCTTTTAGCATGAGTAGGACAAAACCCCACTCAATTTTATCATATGCTTTTTCAAAATCCAACAAGAGCATTGCAACATTTTGGCCAGTAAGATTTGCCCAGTTCAAGGCCTCCCAACTAGTGATTAGATTTTCAAGAATGTATCTCCCTTTAATAAATCCAGTCTGGGTAAAGTTAATGATTGCAGGGAGAACAAGAGCCACTCTGTCAGCCAAAATCTTAGCAAGAATTTTGTATGAAACATTAAGTAATGTTATAGGTCTCCAGTTTTTAACCAGAGTTTTGTCACCTTCCTTAGGGATCAATTTGATCAACCCCTTATTGATTTGGCTGCCAAGAGTTCCCTTCTCGAAGGCTTCCTTGTAAACAAGAAGAAGGTCATCACTAACCCAGTCCAGAAAAGATTTATAGAACTCTGCAGGGAGACCGTCGACTCCTGGGGATTTATCATTTTTAAGGGAGAGGATAGCCCTTTTGATTTCTTGCACAGTGACATCCTTCCCAAGCTCATCAGCCATCTCAGAATTCACCTTTTTAGGTATAATCTTTTCAATATGCTGCCTTGCATGGAGAGAGGCATCAGTCTCACCATTAGAGGAGAAAAGACTATTATAAAAAAGAAAAAATTGAGTCCTTATTTCCTCCTGACTATGTACAGTTATATCATTGATAGTAAGACAATCAATTTTCTCCCTGGCCTGTTTCTCTTTGATATATCTAAAAAAGAATTTAGTGCCCTTATCACCATTTTCAAGCCAATTCATTTTTGCTCTGACCCTTAGGCCTCTGATTTTGGTGTTTTGAAAATTCCTAAGAGAGCTCTTGGCAAGAATCACCCTGTTTGTGAGATCTTCATCTCTAGGGTTCAGTTGCAGGTCAACCTCAGCTTGATGCTAGGCATGTTTGAAACTTGAGCATAGTTTATAGAATAACACTTTCATAAATGCATTTCTCCTTGTAATACTAAAGGAAACCTTACAATTTAGCTGTAAATCTATAAGTATATATAGTTTACATAAATTTTGGATAGAAGTCCATCATATAGAAGTCAAGAGACGGTTGCCATCATATTCAGTTGTAGAAGCTCATGTTATGAAAATAGGACTACAGGAAGATTGTTTAAAACTCTTAATGCACCATATACACTATAATTATATTTAATCCCTACTTCCTGATTTTGTTTATGCACGAACGTTGTTGAAATGTTGTTAAAATTTATTTACTCATAATAAGGAATAAACACATACTAATTGAATGCTAAAATCTGCAAATGGTTAGTTTAAAACAAAACAACATTTTAACATCCCTATGAAATAATGAAACATATCAATCATGCAATAAAATGGAACAATAGAAACTAAAGAATGCATATGAAAGACATGATCCAACTCTATCTCATAGTGGATTGGTGTCACATGTGCTAGTGACCCTTTCCCAATCCTTGATAAAAAGCTCAAGATGATGAAATTGCTATAGATGATGGAGATGATGGACAAGATCTAATCTCAAATGAAGAGAGTGACCTTGCAAGATTGTGGAGGATTTGCTCAAAGATGAAGCTTGTATTTAAAGATTTTCAAATGCTAAGTGTTGAAGAGAGAGGGACCAATGTGGGTATGCCAATGAAGGACACTTGTCAATGTGATTGGTTGATGTATGTGCAAGATTTGGGAAGAGTGCCCAAGAGGGGGAAATTTTGAATTCAAATTTGCAATAAATTTTGAGAGGGGGACAAGAAAGAAGAGCAATAAATGCCATGCTTGACTTGTCATGTTGAGGGAAAATGAGGTTTTAATAAATCAATAAAATTGATTTATTGTGCAAGTGGCTAGATCTAGATAATGCAAGTGGGATGGGATTAGCATTAGATCAGGATTAGATGATGGTTATGCTGATTTAATGCTGATTAGATGATTTGACTTTCAAGACTTTGATAATTGATTTATTTAAATCAGAAAATGATGTAATATAATTTAAGATTTGATTTAAATAAAGTCCTGATTTATTTAATTGATGGATGATGATAATTTTATTTGATAAATGAATGGATGAAAATGTACCTGATTAATTGATGAATGGTCCCAATGCCACATCTAATTCAAATTGATGAAATTGAACTTTGATCAAATGCGTA